>PVIH01030982.1:0-11429 GCA_004025045.1 Sigmodon hispidus | reverse complement strand
CAGACATAGAGCCACATAAATACACATGGTGCAAACCTCCAAGATTCCTGAAGCTCAAACAATCAGACTTGGGACAAGGTCTGGATATTAAGCAACCATGCCTACCCCAAACTAAACAGGGAGCAAAGGGAGGCTCCAGAGGCTGCTCTGGATCCTGGAGAACTGACAGGCAAGAAGAATGTCAGGGGCTGTGCCTCCTTCAACTACGGATCCTGGGCATGGAGTTGTAGAGCAGCCAGCACCAACCAGCTCACACTCAGAGGAACCAAAGTCATTACATTGTTCATTCAGGAGGATGGGTCTGGGTCTAAGTCAGGCCCTACAGCCACACATAGTTCTTGCAGGCAGCAGAGTGGCACTGAACAGAGGCACAGAGCTGTTTCCTATAAATGCCCAAGACACCAGCCAGCGCTAGGATAGGAAACCGAATACTTGGAGCTGATCATAGGGCTGCTCAACAGCACTGATCTCGCACATCCTTAGCTGCTGGCTGGCAGTTAGCTTCCCTATCCTACTGTGTCTTCAGGCCTTTGAGCCAGTGACTGGGTCCACCTTCCTGCTCCCTGCTCCACCACCCCATTGACAGCTGTACCTGCTCAGTTCATACCTCTCCTGTTTAGTTGTCCATGACAGCTGGCAGTTCAGGGTACAGCTTGTGTATCTGTCCAACCAAGCTGCAGCTCTCAAGTGACGTAGACACCAAATCTGAAGGCAGTTTAGAGTGGCGGACACCTGTCTGCTCAAGCTCCTGAAACCATGCCAGTGCTGATTGTTGGCCAGCTGCAGGCCTGCAGGCTATGGGTAAAGTAAGTCTGGGGAAGAAATTCATAGTTTGCTCCCTTTAGCACTGAAATACTAGACCCAGAATTCTGCTTTGCAAAAGAAGAAAACACCATGTAAATACATACTTAGGTGTCCAGCTGACTTTAGTGGTTTCATGTTTGCTGGGAAGGGGCAGTGTCTCCTGGGAAGGTTGTGCCATTGGAGCTACAGTAAGGGGGTTTGGAGACTTCAGTGTGAAAGGGCTCTTCTATTTCCTGTTGGCTTTCATAGCATGTACATGATGGTCACAACCCAGACTCACATTTCACTAATTTCTGAACTCTTTTTTGGTGGACCGTAAATCCAATGGCAATGACCTCATGAAAGAGTAGACATCTAAGAAGTAATGGTCACATGAAAACCCAGGCAGATGTTCGAACCATGCAGCCACAGGTGTGAGGATCCCTGAAGCCACCAGACACAGGAAGAGGCAGGGAGGATTCTCCCCTGAGGTCAGGTGGGATAGCAACCCTGCTACACTTTGATTTTGAATGTCTGGCCACCCAAATCTTTGAAAGAATAAATGCCT
Source organism: Sigmodon hispidus (assembly GCA_004025045.1). Taxonomy (NCBI): domain Eukaryota; kingdom Metazoa; phylum Chordata; class Mammalia; order Rodentia; family Cricetidae; genus Sigmodon; species Sigmodon hispidus. The sequence goes on along the minus strand of PVIH01030982.1, from coordinate 10,078 downwards.
GCCACTTTAAGCCACAGGCTCTGGTCCTCTGGAAATCCCTTGGATTCAGACAGAAAAAAGAGTCAGGTGAGTCAAGTTGTTGAGCATGACATCGTATTGATGGGAAGTGTGTGTAGAGAGGGTCCTGGGGCTGTCCCGTGTCTAGGAGCATCTTTATTTAGGGAGGTGTGCTGTGAGTATTTGATGGATAGCCTGTTGCACGGCAGTGTGTAAGAATGGCCCAGCAAGCCTGGAATCCACAGAAAGATTCTGGGGTGAAGACAGAAACAAACTTCTAGAAAAGACATGGCATGGGGCAGGTTTGCACTTGGGATGGGGAATCCTGTCACCGAGGACAGGGATCCTGTAAGAACCCAAACTGGTCACAGCTGTGGGTTATCCCAAGGTAACATAGCACTTTCATGCCATTAAAATGCTAGTGTTTGGTTCGATGCTAAGAATCCGCTTCAGCTGCACTTACAAGTTCCTCCAGCATGTCATCCAGCCCACACTTCTTTAAGCTAAGTCAGTAATGGCCCTGGCATTACAATCTCAACATCTGGTGCCAAACATCATCCAGAGCAAGGATGGTCCTTTCCTGGCTCAATGGCCACAAATGGCTTTAAAGCTCCTAGGGGAGCCATTGGCATACTGGCTTTGTCTGAGATTTGACTCTGTTTGCCTGGGATTGCTGTATGTCCAGGATGGTGCAAGCCCCGTGGATTGGGCTTGTCACAGGAATATGGCCATTGATCACTATGAATAAGCTAATTAATGATGGCTGAGGACTGAATAGAGCTGCAGTTTGTGCATCTCAGACCACCATGTTCCTCTTCATCCATACCTTGGTACAGCTGTGTTTTCTTTCAAACAGAATATCTATTTTGGCATTATTTTATACAGTCAGACCATGCACCTTCTGTTTATCTCCCTCAAGCTAACGGTCTGTGTAACAGAGCATGTTATCAGGATGAGTGGTGGGCCAGCACTCGCTCAAAGCTGCATGCACTTTGTGTGACTGTCACCTGTTGGTTCCCATGTCCCCACTAATCTGAGCTCTCTGTGTGAGTATACATTTTCATGCTGGGTTTTATGGTTCTTGTGGAGACTGAGGGATCACCCAGGTTCCAATGAGGATCCAGGGGTTCTCCCATCACAAGCCAGGTCTGCCAGGTGTATAAGACAGAATAGAATGCCCTTGCATGGACAGAGTTTAAACTCAGGTCCATAAAAGAAACCAAGAGAGGAAAGGAAGATTTCTACAGAATGGAAGTGCCTCATGAGTCACACATACTCAGCACAGAAATCATAGATGCATACTCACAGTGTCCATCAATATACACTCATTGTAGTATCCAAAGATGACCTCTCAGCATAGCACTTACAGATGCAAGACCCTTTGATACAGTACTGTATCATGCTGGCTGCCGTGGCTGTGAAGGTGAATCCTGCCCCAGCCTCAGTGTGGACACATATGGTGGGGTTTCAATCATCCTGCACATGAAGCTCTTCTAAAACGCATATTTACAACACACTCTAAAATTACAGCATGCATGATCAATTCTGGCTTAAAAAGTGCTCATCCTCCTGGGACTCTGGAAGCCTCACTTGGACAGACATTGGGAACAAGGAGGGGTCTTTTCCTGGCTGATGACACACCTCAGGGACCAGATAAGCCTCAGACTATCAGGACACGGCTCCTCAAGAAAGGAAAGGAAGAGTTGTAGCTTTTCAGCTGGAGCCCAGTGTCTCCTGGGCCCAATTACCCCCTTGCAGCTAATGAAGCTGCCCACGCTGGTAATGAGCTGGATCAGGACCTGTGGAGCAGGCTGCCCCTGCCCCTTAGCCTGTGGAGCCTGTGACCTCTCTGTTTTGTATCCCCACATGCTTGGGCTTCTGCACTTCCCAACTACCCAGTGTTTCACAGTAGCTAGCCTACTATCTTGTGGAATTCTTCCATTTTCTCCTAAGTTCTCTATGAGACAAACTTCTATAACTAAGTGTGGAGATCTTGAAAGATTTAACAATAAGAAAAATGGTTACTGAACATGCATGACAAAGACCTAGCCACAAATTTAGGAAGGATGAACACATTGTCTACTAACAGCTCTGGCCCTGGTAGAATCATGTGGCCTCACTGCAGCTTTCCTTCTGGACACAACATAAATACCATGTATGCTCTCATGCCTCCTAATACAAACACCTGAAACACCAGGATCAGATTCCAGACCACCTGTTATGATCTACAATAATTTTACTGCAAGAGCACATGTGTAAAGTTTTAATTTGGAACACAAAGATTTTTAATGCATCCCGACTGCCATTCCTAAGCATCTAAGAATCAATTTAGTGTCATCTTTCTAATGTAGTGAGTTAGAATATTTTATGTATAAAATTGCCATTTGAGGCATTGGCTTGAGTTTCATGAAAAAGTGTTAACTTGATTTTTGTCTTGAGATCAAGAATTTTCAACAATTTATGGAAGGATGCTAAATGTACCCCTGCCATTTTGTACTACTTATGTGAGGCAGCATTCTCAGCATTGACAATTATAAAATGAAGATATCAATCACCTGAGGAAGTTGAAGATTCTCTGTGTCATCCAGTATCACATATACAACCACATTTCATTTCTTGTGTAAAAATAAATAAGCTCATCCATGTGATTAAATAAATTTATGCTTTATATCACTAAATACTTGATTTGTGTACCTATTGCTTACCTATGCTCTGAAGGTTGTGTAAATCTTCTCACACATAAAGAAATCACGAGTAGAAAAGTATCTAAGGAGTGTGTTTCTAAGACACAGTAGCTAACTGGATCCTGCCTCTTACCACTGCCTGATGATGGAGAAGCCATCAGCTCAGTAAGTGCAGGATCAGAAGTGGAGACCCATGGTGTTGCTTTCTAAGACAGTCTGCTGGACAGTCCTCAGCCATATGTTCCCTTGATGCATCCTGTGCCAGAGACTCAGAAGGAGGCAGACGAGACACTCCAAGTCCCAAGCAAGTAAATACCAAAGGGAAACCTTTCAGGATTCAAGCTAGAGCAGCTGTGGAACTTCCTGAACCACATATCATAGTCCTCAAGGACAAGTCAGCAAATGTCCACACACATTGTCAGTTGTGGATGAACAACAGATTGGACTTGTAAGGAAAGCAAAGAACTTCTCAGGGACAGTGGGACTGTCATCAGAACAACCCCAAGTGTTTAAACTCCCTTTCTTTGTCTTGGTGTCACCTTGCTACCATTAAGATGAAGCTATCATGTGCCAGTCAGCATCAAAGCCGGTTTCAGTGCTGCATCTGCCAGAGCTGACATTTTAAAGTTTTCCCTGTGCTTTGCACAGCTCTGATCCAATCCTTCTCAGGAAAAATTGTCTATGTAATAAGCAGAACTTGTGCCCTTAATTTAGCAAAAAACACAAAATTGATAATCTGAAAGGATATGTAAGCCTGGCTTTGCAGAGGGCTCAAGCCCAACTCTGGGGAGCTTGAGAACAGGAAAATAATCCAGGCTATGGAATAAATGGTAAGGTGGTGAGGTGACTGTTCCCAATGGACTGACATAGCTCCTAAGCAATGTTGGGGCTTGTGAGACCTGTCACTGTGGGAAGACAGTATTTCATGTGGGTGTCTGCCCACCAACAGTGTAAGCTATTGAATTGCCACCCTTGATGAAGGTAATGGTTAGTTTCAATTGCTAACTTGATACAAGCCTTGGATGGGAGGGAGCTTCTATATCAAGCTTATTTGTGGTCTTGTCCTAGGTTTGGATCCCAAACTATAAAAAAGAGGAAAATAATATGAATACAAATATACACACTCTTGTATCTGTTCTTAACTGTGAGTGTGGCTTTCTGCTTCCTGTTACTGCTACTTTGACTCTTGGTAATAATTGGACTATAACCTGGAATGATGAGCCAGATAAACCTATTTTTCCTCAAAGTATTTTATGATAGCAACAGGAAAGGAAAGTGGGACAATGGAACATTTGGAGAATGAATATTTAAATCACACTGTGATAACTTTGGAGCCCATAAGAAAGACTGAACATATGAGCAATTCTACCTTTTACATGGGGTATGGACCCATTGGGAGTTTCCTATACTGTTAATGGGAATAAAACTGGCATATACAGTTTAGAAAATAGCTTTATATACACATACCTTGTGTTGTATTAGTTGCCTATATGTAACTAGTGTAAGGATTCCTGGCATTCCATGTAGCTGAGCCAACTTCGCTCAGGTGGGATGCACCTTGTACAGAGGCATGCCCCTGGGCGTGGCTGCGTAAACCCTGCCCCATTGCTTACAGAAGCCCCTCCCTTTACCCATGATGCATATCTTTACATGCCCCTTTCCTTAAAAGAGACTGCATGCACATGCTCTGGTCTCTCTGTCCCCTGACATCTGTCCTGTTCCTCTGCTTCTGCACCCACCTGGAAATTCTCTCTTAAATAAACTCTTGTGTGTTTCATTGATAGTGTATATTTGCTTTCACACGCCAAACTAACATTGGTGAAACTAACAACTAGGTCTAACCTAGATATAGTTCTGAGCAGCTTACCAAACTGCATGAATATTAGTACAAAATACTACCTGGATTACATACAGCAATTACATATCCTAGACAGTATCTGCAATACTGCTAGCCAATAACGAAGCACAGAAATGCATGATGATATATATGTGAATATATATCATAACTCATGAATATATTGATATATATGCAACAACTCATGAATCACTGTTTCATGCAAAGACAGGAAGACCCAAACACATGATTTTGAGACACAATATGAAAGTGTTAGTGCTTCATGATTACATTCATACAACCTTCAAAGCACCAGGGTTATTCTCTGGTTCTAGAAACCAGCATAGTGATTGTCCTGAGGCAAAGAGGCTCACCAAGGGTAGACTTGAACACCTGATATACTTAGGAGCCCGTTACCTGAAGCCTACATTGAAAAAACATAGTTGAGTGAAGGTGCGATATCATAGCTAGCACTATATTAGTGCTAAATTTTACAATTTTTTAAAAGAACATTAGATGCTATACAAGAGACTTTTTTCACCACAAATTACATTAGAGTACATGTAATGTTCTACTATAGAATGTGACCCAATCCCAGAGTCTTTCTCAAAGCATCCTTGAACTCTTTGTTCCTTAGGCAATAAATCAAGGGGTTTAAGATGGGTGTGAGAACAGTGTATACAGCAGAGATGAGTTTGTTGGAGCTCCGGGTATCAATGGCCTGGGGCCGCACATATATAAAAAGCATGGCCATGTAGAAGAAGGTGACCACAGTGAGGTGGGAGGCACAGGTGGAGAAGGCCCTCCACCGTCCTGTGGCTGAAGGGATACGTAGCACAGCCAGGGTGATGTGTCCATAGGACAGAATGGTGGCCAGGAGAGGAAACACCAGAATGATGAAGGCCAGGATGAAGTCCACCAGCTCTGCAGTAGAAAAGTCAGTACAGGCCAGTTTGAGGATGGGAGAGATGTCACAGAAGAAGTGGTTCAAGACATTGGAGCCGCAGAAGGTGGCACTGGAGATAAAGTAGACCTTGATCACAGAGACTGTGAATGCACTAGCAAAAGAGAAGGTCACAAGCTGGACACACAGCCCCGTGGTCATGATGACTTGGTAGCGCAGGGGATGGCAGATGGCCACATAGCGGTCATAGGCCATGGAAGCCAGAAGTACACACTCGGTGCACACCAGGGAGATGAAAAAGTAAAGCTGAGTCATGCAACCAGCAAAAGATATGTGTTTCCTCTGCAGCAGGAAGCCATCCAGCATCTTGGGAATGATGTCTGACACATACCAGATCTCTAGGAAAGACAAGGAACCCAAGAAGTAGTACATGGGCCTGTGGAGAGAGGCGCTGCTCCAGACAGTGAGGATGATGGCCAGGTTCTCCACCAGCACGAAGAGGTAGGCGAGCAGGAAGAGGAGGAAGAGCAGGTACTGCAGCCTGGGAGCTGTGGGGAAGCCGAGCAGGATGAACGTGCTGACCTTGGTGATGTTCTCCCCTCTCATCCTTATGCTCCTGCAAAAGGTCATCAGACCATTAGGAAGGGCCAAGTGTCAGCTGCAGGGAGAATAGAGAGCCCGTCAAGACCTTCAGCTGGGAGACAGACAACTCTGCTGGGTCCGGTGAGCAGCAGGGAAAAGGAATCTATTCTCTTCCAGGTCTTAAACTGGGAAGACCTGTGCACTTGTGTTTGAGTGCATAGTGAAGAGAGGGCATGGAGAGTCCTAGACTTCCATGTCTAGGATAAGTGATCAGGATGTGAGGTGTCCATATTGTACAGATAGCCTCAGTCTGGGGTGCTATATTCAGAGGGGTTCATGTCTCTCACCTCATTGATGAGCCCATATACCTTACCCTTGATTTAGAAGTTGCTTTACCTCACTCTTTATTCCATGTTCCAACAAGGAAAGTGTGAGTGAGCATTAATGAGGCTGTGGCCTTTCTTCTTTGCGGTAAGTATAGTTGGAATAAGGTTGCATTTCCCAGAATGTATGATGGTAATGGCCTGGGCCTTAAGGGGCTCCTGGGACTTAGTGAGATTTCCAAACTTAGCTTGGTACTGTGATTGCTGCCCCACCCCTGTGGTTGTTTGTTATATATTTAATAAAACCTAAAATATTGAAAGACAGCACACAGTCAAATCCTAGACAAACAGCATAAAAATTTCTTGATCCCTAAATATAAAGACAAACAGCTAAGATTCAATGACACACACCTTTAATCCCAGCCCCAAAATAATAACCTATGTCCTTAATCCCCTAACTCCAGAGACAAAACTTCCTCTGTTTCTATAAGTTCAAAGTTAGCTACAAAATAAAATAGTTCACACATTTAATCCTAACCTAGATAAAATACAGCTGGCAAAAAAAATGTATAAGGTCTCATAAATTGCAACAAAAAAGCAACCAAAAACAAGACTAAAAAAGTTTAAAAAATAGCTAAAAGAAATTGATTGTGATCTTTCCTCTCTCTGATATTTCAGCCTCTCCCTAATATTTGACTCTAAGTCTCTTTTCTTACAATCCAAATTCATGCTACACTTGGCACCCAACATGGGGCACAAATTCCCCAAAGAAGCCACTTACCAGCCAGAACAACACGTGACCAGAGGAATAATTACTGGCTAGTTAGCCTGTTGAGTTAGCCTCCAGCTTTAGGCAGACCTGGCCACACGTGTTTCCATTTCACTTTTATCTAAATAAGTTTTTCAGACAGTGGCTTTTTTCTCTGGTGGTTTGTGGGTTCTTTCTCTTTCTAGACCCATCTTTGGGCTGCTGTTACACTAAACAGCTGCCCCACTTTACAGCCATTTAAATTGTCATTAAGAGCTTGATTAGTGAGTGCAACGAATTTTTTTTAAAAGGGGGAAATTTGTTTAAAAAAATAAAGGGTTCTTAGTCTTTCTGTAATCTTTCTCTAGACAATTTGATGTTAAAACCAAAAAAAAAAGATGAGATTGTCCTCATAATGTTTACTATAAATATTTCTGTTGTTTGACTTCTGTTTTATTATTTAAAAAAGTCAATTAATGCAAATGCCAAAAAAGTCTTTAAAGTCTACTAAGAAAAAACACAAAGATATTCAAATCCAAACAGAAGAGTATAAAAAACAAACCTCAACAATATCATTTAAGGCTACAAAAAATCAGCTTCAAATTATTGGACAGCAAACACTAATATACCCAATAACCTTTAAAAATCACAAAAAGATAAAAATATTAAAAAATTAATTGGGTTTTAGTACAAATGCTAAAACTAAAAAGAATTAAAGATACAATTATGACATATAAGATACATTCACTATTTGTAAAACAAATGTTAAAATCATAGTCATGTTATAACCAGATAACCCCTAAAGACTAGTTAGATATGGTTACTGCTGTTTTAAGACAAAGCCACTTTTACAGCAGAAAAAAGGCTAAAGCAATACAGAAAAAAAAACAATCAAACAAACAAACAAACAAAAAAACAAGCAAAGGGCATAAAGCTTCCCAAAACCAAGTTTAAAAAAAAATTATACTAATATTAAAAAGCATTTTTATATGATAAACACACTCTTGATTTATGTCACGTGGCAACATTAAATACTTAAGATCAGATTAAAAAAATAAAAAAAACAAATCCTTCACAAAAATAATTCAAAGCCCCAAAAACCTTTTACAAACTTTTATAACCCTAACCCTAACTTATCTACAACAATAAGTAAAATAATACCAGATTCAAAAACAAGGCAAATTCCTGACATTTAAAAATGCTGATACATGGTATAAAAAACAATAAGACCGCTAAAAACGAAGTCAACACCCTTAAATGATTAAATTCATAAAACAATTAATACAGATTCTTGTAAAGGTGATGTAATTAAATAAAAATCATTTCTAGAGATATAAAAAGACAAAGTGATAAATAATATAACTATAAAAGACAAAGTCATATACAAAAATATTATAATCAAGATATTCCTCCAAACAACCCCTTTGTTAAAAACAATTCCCCCAAAACCAACCTTCCTTTCTAGAGTATACAAAAAAATATAAAAAAATAAACATTAGACTAATAAATGTCAGTCAACAAGACACAAATAACACACTACCTTCAAAAAAACACCCAAAAGGGGCTTTCAAAAGCTTCCATATCCAATACAATACAATCTTACCTTGCTATCATAAGATACACCTTCGCAAAACAATTAAAAATATTAAAACCTATTTTAAAAAGTACTACACTAAATGATAAAAATTTATTTAAAAAACTAAAAATAATTAGAAAAAATATTCTGACAAATGTCTATTAATAAACAAAGGCCTAAATTAAAAATACAAATAATAATGTTATTATTAAAAGTTTATTAGACAGAGAGACAAATATATCAATAATTTCACCAAAGTCATGGCTTCAAAAATAAATGTTCAGTTTTTAAAAATTAAGTTGTTATACCAAATAAAACAAAATACAAAACTTACATACATAAAACCAAAAAGACAAAAAATTAAAGCCATATATAACTGACATTGCTATAAATTTATTAAAACAAAACTTACTACAACAATAAACCCACAGACTAACATTCCTCTAAACACAAAAATAAATCATAAACTAACACATATTTCTAAAAAAAATATTTAAAAATATTATAAAAACCATCACAAACTATCCAAGCTATACAAAAACAAGACACAACAACTATTAATCTTTCAAAGACACTCACAACACTACCTTTAATATAACTAACAGGTAAGCCTAGATAAATTAATCAATGGCTATGAACACAAATAAAAATTACAGGCCTTAAAACAGCTAATACAAATCAGTTAAATGCCCAACATACAAAAAAAATCAACAAGCCCTTAAAATTCCCAATATTTGTCATTAAAAAAATCTAAAAAATAAAAAATAAAAACAAATTTAAAGACAATAAACAAAATAAGCTCTCTACAGAATTTCTTTGCTTCTCTTTTACAAAAAAAATGGTCTATTATAATTATTGATTTAAGAACTGTTTTTTTACAATACCTTTAAAAAATCAAGTCAAGAAAAAATTTCCTTTAAAATTCCCACTTGTAATATTTCTCAGCCTATAAAAAATCAATAAAAAGCCCTCCCTCAAAAAATACTAAATAGTCTTATGCTATGCCAATATTTTGTACAAAATCAATAAAGCAAATGCATAGCAAATTCCCACAATCCATAATTTATCATTATGTAACAATATTTTATTAACTAATTCAAATACTAATACCTTAAAAATGTTTTAAAAATTAAAAATTACCTATTACAAATAGCCCCTAAAAAATACAAAAAAAAAAGATTCCATTAACTATTTAAGTTACAAAACAGGCCAACAAAAATTAAACCCCCCAAAAATACAAATAAAAATATTAATTAAAAACACCAAATATTTTCAGAAGATTACTAAGAGTCATTGTCAATTTATGAACCACTATTAAAATAAAAAATAATAAACTAAATAATTTGTTCAAAACCTTAAATAATAACAAAACTTAAATAGTCCAAAAAATTATCACCTAAAACTAAAAAAGATTAACTTTAATAAAAATT
>PVIH01030981.1:0-11430 GCA_004025045.1 Sigmodon hispidus | reverse complement strand
CCACGGAACAGCTTGGGATCAGAAACACCCTGGACTGACCCTTTGGATCCCACTCCACCTAGAGGAACACCTGACTCACTCTTGAGGGAGGGGGGAAAGAACTGGATTTGGCCAGAAGTGGAGACTGATCTAAGCATTACTGGGTCAGTGGGACCATGGGACTGTCTGCTCCCTGCCCAGGGAGGGGATGGGGAGTTGCGGAGGAAAAAAATGACCAGATGTGTTGGGAGGGGGAAGAGACCTTGAATAAAGATATACAGGAATGAAAAAAAAATTCAGAGGGAAAGATGAACACAAAGAAAATATAGGTGTAGCAATCTTATTTATATTTCTTCCCTTGATAAGCCATGCCTATCATTCTTATCCTCTGTATAGTTATTGTTAACTCTTCCACATTTTAAATTCTTTTTACTGTGTTTTTTTTTGATAAGTACAAAATAAAGAAGGAAGAAAAAAAAAAGAAGATGGATACAAAAAACAGAAGCCATCCTTCTGCTGCATACAAAAAAACCCAAAAAAACAAAATCACAAAGACAGACACAGGCTCAGAGTAAAGTATTGGGAAAAGATTTTCCAATCAAATGGCCACAAGAAGCAAGCAGGTGTTGCCATCCTAATATCTAACAATGTAGACTTTAAATAAAAATTAATTAAAATGACCAAAATGTACATTACTTACACATTGCAGGAAAAAATGTTCAAGAGGAGATTTCAATCCTGAAGATTTATGCCCCTAATATAATGGTACCTGCCTATGTGAAAGAAATACTACTGAAGCTCAAATCCCACATCAATTCTCACATCCTAATAGTGGAAGACTTCAATACCCTTCTTTCCCCCTTGGACAGTTCAACCAGACAGAAAATCAACAGAGAAATAAGGAGTCTAACAAAGATTATGGTGCAAATGAATTTCATAGATATTTACAGAAGCTTCCATCAAAATGCAAAGGTATGTACATATTTCTCAGCAACACATTGGACTTTTTCTAACATTGACCACATAATTGGTCATAAAGCAAATATCAATAGATACAAAAAATGGAAATAATTTCTTGTTTCATATCAGACCACCAGGGCCTAAATTTAGAGTTCAACAACATCAAAAAATCACAGAAAGCCTACCAACTCATGAAAACTAAACATCACTCAACTGAATCACCTCTGAGTCAAGGAAGAAATTAAGAAAGAAATCATCAGTCTTTCTTAATGAATTCCTAATAAACCCAAACTTGTGGGACACAATGAAAGCAGTCTTAAGAGGAAAATTTATAACACTAGATGCCTTTATGAAAAGCCTAAACAAAACACACACTGTCAATATAACTGAAAAAAAGGACAATACTAAGAATCAATGAATCAAAGAGTTGGTTCTTTGAGAAAGACAATAAGATATATAAGCCCTTATACAAACTAATTAAAAAGTAGAGAGAGTATCCAAATCAACAAAATCAGAAATGAGAATGGAGGCATATCAAACCCTCAGGAAATCGAGAGAACTATCAGGACATATTTGAAAATCATTATTCCACAAAAATAAAATAAAAAAAAAACTTAGAAGAAATGGACAGCTTTTTGGACAGGTACCATTCACCAAAATTAAATGAAGACCAAATTAATTACCTAAACAGACCTATAACCCTAAAGAAAATTGAAGCTGTCATTAAAAGCTTGCCAATTAAAAAATACAAAGGTCCAGATGGTTTTAGTGCAGAATTATAGCATTCAAAGAAAAATTGCTACCATTACACCTCAAACTGTTTTACACAGTAAGAAAGTGAAGGAATGTTGTCAGATCATGTGCTGTCTGCAGAGAGTGCCCCAGTGCAATCTGGAGCAGGTGGAGATAAACTCTGTCTGTCATGGTCCCTCCAGCTGCTACTAAGGGAATTTGCACCACTAACCAACTCCAACTGAACAAACAGATAAGGACTAGTGACCCTGAAGGACAGACTCAGATGCTGCCCAGAGGTGAGGAGGGGTCAGTAGACCAGAGTGTCTGTATCCCTGCCAGGGAGAAGAGAGTTGAGCTCCCTTTGATTCTGGTTCTGTTTCAGGGACCAAGTGCTGTCTGCAGAGCATGTCCCAGACCACTCTGGAAGAGGCGGGAATTAATTCTGCCTGTCACGGTCCACGCAGCTGCTGCTGAGGGAATTATCACAGCTACCCACTCAAAACTGAGTGAAAAGATAAGGACTGGAAACTCTGAAGGACAGACTCAGACCCCCCACAGAGGTGAGGAGGGGTCAGCAGGACCAAGCTCCTGTATTCCTGCCAGGGAGAGGAGAGTTGAGCTCCTGTCAATTTTGGTTCCATTTCCTGCAGAGGGTGCTGTCTGCAGAGCATGTCCCAGAACACTCTGGTGCAGGCAGAGATAAACTCTGCCTGTCACGGTCAGTCCCCCAAGCTGCTGCTAAGGGAGTTTGCAGGGCCACCACCCCACCTCCAATTGGTCAAACAGAAAAAGATTGAAGACTTGAAATTCAGTCCCCTGCACAGTGCAGAAGTAGTGATTGAGCACACCTTTTCCTCAGAGGTCACAGGAGACACACAAGCCCCAGTGCCACAACTGAGCAGGAGCCACCTAATCGTGAACCACTAAATCCATGGGCAAACGTCAGTGCAAAAACTTACATAATAATGTAAAGAACAACAAGGTAACTCCAGAAGAAAGTGGTGAGCCTACAAATACAAGAACTGAGCAATGAAGAGGAAACAGAAGGAAGCATCACCAAAAATTCCTTTTTGATGATCATCGAAGCTCTCAAAGAAGATATGAAAAATAGCCTTAAAGAAATTGAAGAAAATACAAACAAAAAATTGGAAGAGATGAGCAAATCTATGAAAGAAACATGCCAGGAACTAAAAGTTGAAATAGAAGCAATAAAAAAGGCACAAAATGAGGCAAAGATGGAAATAGAAAATCTGAAGAAAAAAGCTGAAACCACAAATACAAGCATAACAAACAGAGTTCAAGAGATGGAAGATAGAATCTCTGAAGAGGAAGACTCAGTAGCTCAAATAGATATATCAGTCAAAGAAAATAGTAAAACTAAAAAAGCCATAACTCAAAATGTTCAAGAAATCTGGGACACCATGAAAAGACGTAATTTGAGAATAATAGGAATAGACAAAGGAGAAGAATACCAGCTCAAAGGCACAGATAATGTTTTCAATAAAATCATAGAAGAAAACTTCCCTAACTTGAAGAAGGAAATGCCTATAAAAGTACAAGAAGCATATAGAACACCAAATAGATATGACCCCCCAAAAAAGACAGCGCACCACATTATAATCAAGCCACAAAACATACAGAACAAAGAAAAGATGTTAAGAGCTGCAAAAGAAAATGGCCAACTTAAATATAAAGGCAGACCCATCAGAATAACACCTGACTATTCATTGGAAATGAAGAAAGCTAGAAGGGCTTGGTCAGAAGTTATACAGATGCTAAAAGAGCATGGATGCCAAACTAGAATACTATACCCTGCAAAATTATTAATCACCATAGATGGAGTAAACAAGATATTTCATGACAAAGTCAGACTGAAAAAATATCTATCTACCAATCCAGCACTACAGAGAGGATTAGAGGGAGAACTCCAATCTAAGGACCCCAGATACACCCATGAAATCACAAACAATCAATAATTCCACAGAAGAATACTCCAGAGAAAGGAAAGACAAACTAGTAACCACTAAAAATGGTAGGAAATATCAATAAATGGTCATTAATTTCCCTTAATATCAATGGACTCAACTCTCCTATAAAACTTCACACCCTAACAATCCTTCTGTTGCCTACAAGAAACACACCTCAATCACAAGGACAGACACAGGCTTAGAATAAAGGGTTGGGAAAAGATTTTCAAGTCAAATAGTCCTAAGAAACAAGCAGGGGTTGCAATCCTAATATCTAACAAAGTACACTTTAAGTTAAAAGCAATTAAAAGGTACCAAGATGGTCACTACTTATTCATCACAGGAAAAATTGGTCAAGAGTTAATCTCAATCTTGTATAGTTATGCCCCTAATATAAGGGCACCTACTTATGTGAAAGAAACACTACTAAAGCTCGAATCCCACATCAATTCTTACACCCTAATAGAGACTTCAATACCCACTTTCAACCCTGTATAGATCACCCAAACATAGACTCAACAGAGAAATAAGGAGTCTAAAAGAAGTTATGAGGCAAATTGAATTAAAAGATATCTACAGAAACTTCCACCTAAACACAAAGGAATATACAAATTTCTCAGCTCCTCAGGAAACTTTCTCCATAACTGACCACATAATTGGTCATAAAGCAAATATCACAAGAGACAAAAAATGGAAATAATCCCTTGTGACATATCAGATCACCAGGGCCTAAAGTTAGAGTTCAACAACATCAAAACGCAAAGAAATCCTACCAACTCATGGAAACTAAAAATCACTGAGCTGAACAATCTCTGGGGCAAGGAAGAAATTAAAAAGAAATCAAAGTCTTCCTAGAATATAATGAAAATGAATCCACAACGTATCCAAACTAGTGGGACACAATGAACTCAGTTTTAAGAGGAAAATTCAAAGCCCTAGATGTCTATATGAAAAACCTAGAGAAATCCCACACTAGAGAACTAACAGCTCAGCTGAAAGCATTAGAACAGTTGGAAGCAAACTCACCTAGAAGGAGTAGACATCAGGAAATAATCAAACTTAGAGCTGAAATCAATACAATTGAAACAAAAAGAACAATACAAAGAATCAACGAATCTAAGAGTTGGTTCTTTGAGAAAGTTAACAAGACAGATAAGGCCTTAGCCAAACTAATCATAAAACAGAGAAAGAGGGTTCAAATCAACAAAATCAGAAACAAAAAGGGGGACATAACAAAAGACCCCCAGGAAATACAGAGAATTATCAGATCATATTTTCAAAATCTGTATTACACAAAAATGGAAAAGCTAGAAGAAATGGAGTTCTTCCTGGACAGGTACCATCTACCAAAATTAAAGGAAGATGAGATTAATTACCTAAACAGGCCTATAACCTTTAACGAAATTGAAGGTGCCATTAAAACCCTCTCCAAAAATAAAAGTCCTGATCCAGATGGTTTCAGCACTGAATTCTACCAGACATTCAAAGAAGAATTACTACCGTTACTCCTCAAACTATTTCACACAGTAGAAACTGAAGGAATATTGCCAAATTCCTTTTATGAGGCCACAATTACCCTAAAACCCAAGCCACTCAAAGACATCACAAAGAAGGAGAATTACAGACCAATTTCCCTCATGAATATTGATGCGAAAATTCTTAACAAAATTTTGGCAAATCATATACAACAATGTATAAAAGGTATCATCCACCACGACCAAGTAGGCTTCATCCCAGAAATGCAGGGCTGGTTTATCATAGGAAACAAACACTATAAATGTTATCCATCATATAAACAAACTAAAGGAACAAAACCACATTATCATATCCTTAGATGCTGAAAAAGCCTTTGACAAAATCCAACACTCCTTTATGATTAAAGACCTGGAGAGATCAGGAATACAGGGAGAATACCTAAATATAATTAAGACAATTTACAAGAAGCCGACAGCCAGTATCACACATAATGGAGAAAATCTCAAAGCAATTCCACTAAAATCAGGAACTAGACAAGGATGTCCTCTCTCCCCTTATCTATTCAATATAGTTCTAGAAGTTTTAGCTAAATCAACAAGGAAAAGAAAAGAGATTAAGGGGATACAAATTGGAAAAGAAGAAGTGAAGCTATCTCTATTTGCAGATGATATGATCCTATACATAAGTGACCCACAAAATTCTTCCAAGGAACTGCTACAGCTGATAAACACTTTCAGCAATATAGCAGGATACAAGATTAACGCAAAGAAATCAGTAGCCCTTCTATACACCAAAGATAGAAGAGATGAAAAAGAAATAATGGAAACATTACCCTTCATAATAGCTGCAAATAATATTAAATACCTTGGAGTAAGTATAATCAAAGAAGTACCAGACCTATTTGACAAAAATTTTAAATCACCGAAGAAAGAAATTTAAGAGGATATCAGAAAATGGAAAGCTCTCCCATATTCCTGGAGTGGTAGGATCAACTTAGCAAAAATGGCAATTCTACCAAAGGCAACCTACAGATTCAAAATCTCAACCCAATATTTTTGGAACTTGAAAGAACAATACTCAATTTCATTTGGAATAACAGGAAAGCTAGGATTGCCGAAACAATTTCACTCAACAAAAGAACCTCAGGAGTTATCACCATCCCTGACTTCAAGCTACAGTATAGCATTACAGTAATAAAAACAGCCTGGTACTGGCATAAAAACAGACTTGTGGATCAATGGAATAGAATTGAGGATCCAGACATTAACCCAAAAACCTATGAACACCTGATCTTTGTCAAAGAGGCCCAAAACATTCAATGGGAAAAGATAGTATATTTAACAAATGGTGTTGGCATAGCTGGATGGAAGTGTTCAGAAAAGTGCAAATAGATCCGAGCCTGTCACCCTGCTCAAAACTCAAATCCAAGTGGATCAAAGACCTCAACATAAACCCAGGCACTTTAAACTTGATAGAAAAGAAAGTGGGAAATACACTTCTATGAATTGGCACAGGTGACCACTTCCTAAGTATGACACCAGTGGCACAGACACTAAGATCAACAATCAATAAGTGGGATCTCCTGAAGCTAGGATGCTTCTGTAAAGCCAAGGACAGTGTCAATAGGACAAAAAGACAGTCTACAAATAGGAAAAATTTTTCACCAACCCTACAAGTGATAGAGGACTGATCTCTAAGATATATAAAGAGCTCATGAATCTAGAGCCCAAAACCTTGAATAACCCAATCAAAAAATGGGGTTCAGATATAAAAAGGGAATTCTCAGCAGAGGAATTACAAATGGCTGAAAGGCACCTGAGAAAAAGTGCTCATCATCTTTAGCCATCAGAGATATGCAAATCAAAACAACTTTGAGATACCACCTAATACCTGTTAGTTTGGCTAAGTTAAAAGACACAGATGACAGCCTTTGATGGAGAGGATGTGGATCAAGGGGAACACTACTCTATCATTGGTGGGAGTGTAAGCTTGTTCAGCCACTTTGGAATGCAATATGGGGGTTTCTCGAAAATTGGAAGCAATCTCCCCAAGGACCGTGCAATACCACTTCTGGATGTATACTCTAAAGATGCACATTCACACTCCTAAGGTATTAGCTCAACTATGTTCATAGCAGCATTATTTGTAATAGCAAGAACCTGGAAATAACCTAGATGTCCCTCAACTGAAGAATGGATTAGCAAACTGTGGTACATCTACACAATGGAATAATATTCAGCAGTAAGAAAAAATGATATCCTAAAATTTGCAGGCAAATGGATGGATTTGGAGAATATCCTCCTGAGCGAGGTATCACAAACTCAGAAAGATAAGCAGGGGATGAACTCACTCATTAGTGGTCACTAAACAAACAAACACGAAAAAAGCAAAGCATGCCCAAGCTGCAAACCACAACCACTTAACATCTTGGGATCAGAAATACCCTGGACTGACCCTTCGGATCCCAATCCACCTAGAGGTAGACCTGTCTCACTCTTGAGGGAGGGGGGACAATACTGGATTTGCCAGGAGTGGAGACTGAACTAAACATTATTGGATCATTTGGACCATGGGACTATCTGCCGCCTGCCCAGGGAGGGGATGGGGAGTTGTGGAGAAGGAAAAATAACCTGATGTGGCAGGAGGAGTGAGGGACCTTGAATAAGGATATACAGGCATAGAAAATAAAATTCAGAGGGAAAGTTGAACACAAATTAATTTTATGTGTAGCAAATTATTTGTATTATCCTTGATATGTCATGCTTATTATTTTTACTTTTTTATATTTATTGTTAACTTATCAGGTTTTAAATTCCATTTATTATTTTTCTTGATAAATAAAAAATAAATAAAGGGAAATAAAGGAAAAAAAAGAAACTGAAGGAATGTTGTCAAATTCTTTTTAAGAGGCCATAATTTCCCTAATACCCAAGTCACTCAAAGATGCAACAAAGAAGAATTACAGTTTAACTTTTCTCATGAATATTGAAGCTAAAATCCTCAACAAAATTTTTTCAATCTGTATACAACAATATTAAAAAAAAATCATCCACCATGTTCAAGTATGCTTCATGCAAGTAATGCAGAGATGGTTCAACATTTGAAAAACCGTAAATGTCATTCATCATATAAATAAACTGAAAATATATGATCGTATCCTTAGACACTGAAAAAGCCTTTGACAAAATCCAAAACTCCTGTCAGTCAGGGAAAGATCATGAATACAGGGAAAATATCAATATCTAAATATAATTAAGGCGATTTACAGTAAACCAAAAGCCAACATCAAACTTAATGGAGAAAAACTCAAAGCAGTTCCACTAAAATCGGGAACTAGGCAAGGATGTCCTCTAACCTCTGATCTATTCAATATAGTTAATGAAGTTTTAGCTAAAGCAATAAGAGAACGAAAGGTGATTAAGTGTATACAAATTGGAAAGAAGAAGTGAAACTATCTTTATTTGAAGATGATATAATTGCATACATTAGTGACCCACAAAATTCTACCAGGGAACATCTACAGCTGATAAACACCTTCAGCAATGTAACAGGATACAATATTAACTCAAAGAAATCAATAACCCTCCTATACACTATAGATAAAAGTGCTAAAAAAAAAAGAAATAAGGGAAACATCACCCATTATAATAGCTGCAAATAGCATTAAATATCTTGGTGTAACTATAACCAAAGAAGTATCAGATGTATTTGACAATAACTTTAAATCACAGAAAAAAGAAATTGAAAAAGATATAAAATGGATGGGGAGTGGTGGAGAAGAGAGAATGACCTGATGTGGTGGGAGGGGGAAGGGACGCTGAATAAGGATATACTAGGATAGAAAGTGTGACTTCTTTGTTCATAATAATAAAATAAAAATATAAAAATAATTACAAGAAAGAAATTGGAAAGATCTCCCATGTTCCTGGATAGGTAGGATCAACATAGTAAAAATATAAATTCTACCAAAAGCAATCTACAAATCCAGTGCACTTCCCATCAAGATTCCAACACAATATTTTATGCACCTTGAAAGAACAACACTCAACTTCACTTGGAATAACAGGAAAGTCAGGATGGCCAAAACAATTTTGCTCAACAAAAGAACCTCAGGAGGCATCACCATCCCTGACTTCAACTTATACTATATATCTACAGTAGTAAAATAGCCAGGTGCTCACATAAAAACAGATTTGTGGATCAATGAAATCAAATTAAGGATCTGGGCATTAACACAAAAACCTAACAACACCAGATCTTCATCAAAGAGGCCCAAAATATTCAATGGAAAAAAATAACAGTATCTTTAACACTTGGTGTTGGCATAGCTGGCAGGCAGTTTGTAGAAAACTGCAAATAGATCCAAGCCTGTCAAACTGCACAAAAATCAAATCCAAGTGGATCAAAGACCCACCCACATTGAACTTGATAGAAAAGAAAGTGGGACGTACTCCCCAATGGATTGGCACAGGTGACCACTTCCTAAATATAGCACCAGTAGCACAGACCCTAAGAACAACAATCAATAAGTTATACCTCCAGAAACTGAGAAGCTTCTGTAAATCAATTACACTGTCAATAGGTCAAAACAACAACCTATAGAATTGGAAAAGATTGTCACCAACCCTACAAGTGACAACGGACTGATCTCTAAAATATGCAGCAAACTCAAGAAACTAGAGCCCAAATCCTTGAAAAACTCAATCAAAACTAGGGTTCAAATCTAAAAAGGGAATTCTCAGGAGAATTACAAATGGCTGAAAAGCACTTCAAGAAGTGCTCAACTTCTTTAGTCATCAGAGAAATGCAAATTAAAACAACTTTGAGATACCACCTTACTAAAGCTGTCAGATTGGCTAAGAAAAAGACACAGTTGACATCCTATGCTGGAGAAGTTGTGGAGCAAGGGGAACACTCCCCCCTTGGTGGTGAGAGTGTAAATTTGTTCAATCTCTCTGAATGCAATATTGTGGTTCTCAGAAAATTGGGAATCAATTTCCCCAAGGATCCAGCAATACCACTATTGAGCATATACCCTAAAGATGCATATTCCCACTCAAAAAGCACTATCTCAACCATGTTCATAGCAGCATCATTTGTAATAGCAAGAACCTGGATACAATCTAGTTGGCCTTCAACTGAAGAATGGATTAACAAACTGTGGTATATCTACACAATGGAGTACTACTCAGCAGTAAAATAAAAATGATATCCTAAAATTTGCATGAAAATGGATAGATTTGGAGAATATCCTCCTGAATGAGGTATCACAAACTCAGAAATATTAAGTAGGAGATGTACTTACTAATTAGTGGACTTTAAAGAAAAATCAAAAAGCAAATCTTGTCCAAGCTGCAAACCACAACCACTGAAGAGTTTGCATTCTGAAACACCATGGGCTGGCATCTTGGAGCATATTTCCTCTAGAAGAACATCTGACCCAGTCTCCATAATGGAGTGAGGAAAGCAGTTCTGCAGGGAGTAGATGCTGAACTAAGCCACATTTGGACCATGGGACCTTGGGATCTCCTGCCTTTCTGGGGAGGAGATAAAGTTATGGGTTGAAGATAGAGTGACTGGAATGGTTGGAAGGGGAAGGGAGTTTGAACAAGGGGATACCTAAATAAAAAAAATATGACTTTACTCATATTAAATAAAACGTAAAATGAAAGATCATGAGCCATAAATTCAGTTTGCTCATTTGTAGTGGTATTATACCTAGAATTCCAGAATTTCAAAGACTGAGATGAGATGAGTGAAAATTTGAGATCAGTCTAGGTAGAACTCTGTCTCTGATAAACCAATATCACAATTATAAATTTACAGAATTCCCAGTTAACATATGGATCTTAGTTTAAACTAACTTTATCCTCATTCATTACATAAAATGACAAATTAAGGCAAATCTGGCACTTTATTGTTATATCAAATGGTTAGTATGTGAGAAATACCTTCAAATTAGAAAGTGAACAAAGACTAAATATTTTTGAGGAGCAAAACAAGGCTTTGCTATAGAGAACGCCTAGGTTATCTTGAAAAATACCCTAAAGAGGCACATTCACACTCCAAAGGTATTAGCTCAACTATGTTCATAGCAGCATTATTTGTAATAGAAAGAACCTGGAAACAACCTAGATGTCCCTCAACTGAAGAATGGATTAACAAACTGTGGTACATCTACACAATGGAATACTACACAGCAGTAAGGAAAAATGATATCCTAAAATTCACAGGCAAATGGATGGATTTGGAGAATATCCTCCTGAGCGAAGTCTCACAAACTCAGAGAGATAAGCAGGGGATGTACTCACTC
>PVIH01030980.1:0-11433 GCA_004025045.1 Sigmodon hispidus | reverse complement strand
CTTGGGGCAAGCCCGATACACTGAAAACCGACAACGGGCCAGCCTATACATCTAAGAGTTTTGCCTCATTTTGTCACAAAATGCAAGTGAAACATATCACAGGCCTGCCTTATAATCCACAAGGGCAAGGAATAATAGAGCGAGCACATCGTATGCTCAAGGATTTCCTGCAAAAACAAAAAGGGGGAATAGCAGAGAACTGCACCCCCAAACAAAGGCTCTCTCTTGCCTTATTCACTATAAATTTTCTAAATTTAAATGATAAAAATGAAACCATTGCCGAACGTCATATGACGTCAGAACCCAACAATCAAGGCAAAGTTATGTGGAAGGATGTACTTTCTAATCAATGGCGAGGCCCGGATCGTGTTATTGCTCAATCCAGGGGATCTTTTTGTGTTTCTCCACAGAATCAGGAGCCAGTCTGGGTGCCATCAAGATTGACGAGACACGTTGAAGAGGACTCTAAGGATGATGCTGATATGGACACTCCTGACCGTCTTCCCCCTGATTCAGGCGGAAAGTGGGAATTGGTCTATGGAAGCCGAGAAGATGATCCTCAAGCAAAAGTTCCTGATCGCATGCTTGAATGCTACAAGACTGGAGCCTGTTACACTTGGGGACTTTACTTCTTGGCTCACTTCTGCCCTTTCCTTTTTCAAGGAGTGGGTGGGAGTGGGAATTTTTGCAGCCTGCTGTTTATTTGGGATTGTTTTTTGCCTCTGGCTGGTTTGCCGTATTCTCATCAGAGTACATCGAGAAAAGGTACTACTCACTCAGGCACTCTTGGCTGTTGATGCAGGGCACTCCCCCGCAGCCTGGCTCTCCGCCCTTAAGAACTTACAATGATTGCCCTTGCACAGAGAGGCTTTAGCTGCCATTGCACCTCTATAGGGAATCATTCTCCTCTGAGATGGCCTTTGCACCCTGCTGCCTTTACTGGCCTTGCACGCAGGAAGGCGTCTCGGGGATCCTGGCAGCAGGAAACAGCCTTTGAGCGGTGGGCACATCATGAGGTGAACAACTGTACAGGCTATATCCTGTTTGTGCCATTAGAAAACAAAAAAGGGGGAGATGTAGGGCGCGGTTTGCCTTTGCACAACTGGCCGGAACATTCTATTGCTGCTTATGCTAATTAGGCATTGAGAAAGGACCTATCCAATGCGATCCTCAAATATGTTAATGAGCCATTATTTTGGGCCAATCACCAGCCATATGCTAATGAGTATCACTTTGAACCAATCACCAGCCATATGTTAATGAGGCATTTGATGGGCACCAATCACGCGCCAGGCTTCCCTATATAAGCAGGCTGAATCTCAGGCTCCAGGTCTTCTTTCCACCATTTCACAACTGAGCTGTACTCCAATAAAGTGTGATCCGAGAAGAATCGTGCGTGTGGTGACTCGTCGTTCTGCAGGCCAGAAGCGGCTCGCCACAGGAGAGCAAGGGGGATACATGGGAAAAAAAGACTTTATTTTATAAATAAATTAAAAACAAACGGGGAAGATAAAATTTTGAGATACTAAAAAAAAATTAAAAAAATTGAAAAAATGCCCTTAAAGAAAAAGACAAACAAAAACCTGCAAGAAAACAATAAATTTCTTAAAGAAAGACAAGAGAACCAAGAAAAAGCAATCAGACAGATGATGGAAACAGGGCAAGAGTTAAAAACTGAAGTAGAAGCAATAAAGTAGACATAAACTGAGGCAATGCTGAAAATGGAAAAATCTGAGTAAACAAACAGGAACTACAGATGCAAACATAATTAACAGAATGCAAGAGATGGAAGAGAGACTCTCTAGTATGAAAGATATAATAGAGTAGATATATTCGTCATTCCAAAAAACTCTAAAGTTAAAAAGTAACAATAATAATTCAAAATATTGGGGCTGTAGAGATGGCTCAGAGGTTAAGAACACTGACTGCTCTTCCAGAGGTCCTGAGTTCAATTCCCAGCAACCACATGATGGCTCACAATCATCTATGATGACATCTGGTACCCTCTTCTGTATACTGTATACTCCATAGATACTTTTGTAGTAACCAATCTAGGTGTTCCTCAACAGAGTAACAAATAGAGAAAATGTGGTATATATACACAGAGAAATTTCATTCTCATAAAGATCAACAATATTATGGCATTTGTAGGAAAAGAGATGCGGTTGGACATATAATTATTATAAGTAAATTTAGTTTGTCTCAAGACAAATATACTTTTCTCCTATTTGGGCAAAATCAATTTTATATTGACTTATAAATCATATGTATATATATGTACGAAAGAAAGAATACTGTGGAGGATAGTGGACAGAAGGAACAGAATTGGGGATGGAGGGAAATGTAAGGGCAGAAATACATGGGGGAAATATATTCAAAATACATTATAAATTTGCATTGAAGTGTGCTTTTGTGTTGAGCCTCTATATTGTACACAATGAAAATATACCAGTAAAGATGTGTGTGGTGTGTGTGTGTGTGTGTGTGTGTGTGTGTGTGTGAGCTGTTGTTACTAAGTCTCACATAGATTAAGTGAATGTGTGTGTGATGTGTAAGCAGTGGTGAGCATTTGCTTCAGGCTGGTGTAGAGAAGGGAGAGTAAGTAGAACGGTCAGATCAAATGCACAGGAATTTGAAACCACAGAATATCATCGTCCTTTGGGATTCTAAATATTCAGGCATCTGTTAGGTAGCAGATTCAGCTAAATGTGTCTCATCAAAGAAATTCCAAAATTATGTTAAGGTCAAGTTTATAATCCACAGAGGAGAAAATCTGTCACTGGGGAAGTTATCCTAGAAGAATGTAATTCTTTGAAATATTTGTGCTGTTAAGTGGATGGTTCTGGGAAAAGGATTCCAATTCCTATTACCCTATTACTTGTTCCTACTGCCACCTTGCTGACAGAGAGAGAGAGAGAGAGAGAGAGAGAGAGAGAGAGAGAGAGAGAGAGAGAGAGAGGGAGGGAGGGAGGGAGGGAGAGAGCTGGCTGGTTTGAAAAATCCAGGTGTTGGAATATTGGAATGCTCAGAAAACAAATATTCAGTGTTGCATGAGGTTTCTGGCCTAGACTTTCAGGCCTAGCCTCAAGGATTGACCCACAGTTCCACAGAATCACAGACACTTAATTGTTTTTATTCTGATCATCCTGAGGCCCATGCATAGAATTTGCTAACTCTTTGCTCTTAAACTAAACTATTTTAATTTCTTAAATTATTCTTTTATTCATATAATTTTAGAAGCAGAAATCGGAATGACCAAACCAATCCTAAAAGGACATGGAGGGCAGGTTGGAATCTCAAGCTGTAAAACCCTGAAATATGCAACCTCCCAGGGTTCCCATGGCGTTATCTCAGTGATAATAAGGACACCACGGCATGCAACAACTACTTATCAGCTACCCACTATGCCTTAGGTGCTAAGATCATATGAATGAAGAACATTCTGTAAAAGTTTCTGGTTATCCAGAAGTCCCTTCCCTTCTTTATCACAGAAAAAGCTACAGTTAGAGTCTTAAGTCTACAGATGGAAATGCCTCACATCAACTATCAATCCTTCTCCCTTTCTTTGTAGTCTATTATCAAAATTCCTTTGAGCATTTTTTATGTTTTCTTTATTTTACATTGTATATATTTAACACTGCATATTTAATATACATTGTGATATTTGTATGTTAACTCACCCCAATGTATATGTTGAGATACACTAACCCTAAAGTGTATATTATTAGCTATCATTCTAAATATTTTTCTTAAATAATAAATGAGTAATAAAGCAATAACCACATAAATATCCACTTATCTCCTAAAATAAATAATGGAGGGATCTATCTATCTATCATCTATTTTTTTCTATGTATCCATATACCTAGCATCCAGTTACTGACTCAATCATCCATAGACTTATGCACCCTTCCATTCATAGATCTATCTGTCTGTCTACATTTTTTGAGGCTTGTGTGGTTACTGATTCTTACTCCTTTGCATTGATTAAAAATACATTGAATCAAGGAAATTCATGGTATACATGTTAAGGAAGCTTTTATTAAGACTAGATAAAAATTTCTCATCTCTATTTTTTATTTATTATTTATGGTTTTTTCCTCACGTATTTTATACATCCCTATTCTGCTTAGAGCAATTTGATTTTTCAGATTGTAGAATTACGAAGTTCATGTTAGAACAATGTTGGAAAAGAAAAGATAGCTTTGATACGTAGCTGATTTATCTGCAGATGATACAATTTATAGCCTTCTAAAAACATAGCTATAGTGCTATTGATGCTTTAAATAATTCTCTTGGTTACAGTGATTTTCCACCAACAATTATTATTTTCTATAGGCTGTACAGTATTTAGACTCTGGTTCCAGACTCCCTAGTTGGTGCCTTTACATCATGGTCATTTTATCGCTCACTGACAGCTCTATTAGCTGTTCCTCAAATTAATCAGTTCTGATAGCTGGCCGATTTAGTTTGTTGTGGGGAGGAAGTTTAAAACCTTTGCTGACACAAGTTTGGGGGCCAATGTATCGTTTTGACATTGGCAAATTGCAGCAGATTTGGCACAGGTAGGTATGTTAAAGCTCCAGCCCCTCTGCAAATTCTCAGGGCTTGTTTAATGACTCAAGCACAGCCCCTCCCTAGAGCCCAGAGGAAACCTTCCTATTTGCTTTTACAGCTCAGCTCCTTAAGAGAGAACATTCACAATGGGAACCAGCAGCAAGGGTTAGGGGACTTTAAAAGGAAGCTGTTAGAGCAGCAGTAAAATTTGGCCAGGTAATTTTTTTTTTTCTTTTTCATTAGGTTCCATTCTTCCTTACTATTATGACTTATCCAAAACAGACTAGCATTGAGTCAGAGCTTGCTGGTTTTTTTTTTTTTTGAAAATTATGGGATGTTTCCCTAAGCTCTATTTTAACTTGTCTGACTGTACTCTGGGTTTGAACTTCAATAATTCTTTTATTAACATTTTCAGAAGTAAATTCTTGAGCTATGTTCTTAGTTAGGTTTTCTGAAAATTTATTAGGTTGAAATTATTTGGATCTCTGTAATATCTCCATCTATATAGAAACATAAGCACTTATGTTTATGTATTTTTCTTTAAAATTCTTTTTTATTATGAAGGTCTCCAAACATCACCCAAAGTAGAAAGTGTAATAAACCTACAAGTTCCCATTCCCAGCTTAAATAACCATCAACATTTGGCCATTTATGTTTATGTTTTTAATAGTGATCATTACAAGGTACTAGCAAAACAAAATCAGCAGATACTGAGTAAAAACTACTAGCAAGATCCCCAACTTTGTGAGAAATTATGACTTCTGGTGCATTTCATTTTAAAAAGTAGAACATTAATTACTGTATTCTAAATGTATGTTCTGGATCAAATTACAAAATGACATATTTTACTTCTTCTGTGTTTCATTTAAAATATTCAAAGAGGATAAAGTTTGGGTTCCCAAATGTCAGCTGCTCTTTTTTCTTCTCCTGACTCAAAGCCAGCATTGTGAGACAGAAGACAAGTTGGCAACATGCCTGAATACCAGTGGGGATACACAACATCTCATCTGGACGTATATCCTTAAATAGCACCTTAAACATCTGTAGATAATTACTGTAGCAATTTTGAAAATATTAATTAAGAAAAGAGCTAATAATAACTGTGCTTGAAATGGAAAGTGATATAATTAGGACTTAAAGTGTGTGGTTTTTATTTGAAATTGATTAAGATTTTCAATAAATTACTTGACACGGAGAATTTCCCCATTTCTCCTATTCATTAAAATATAAATAGGGCCAAATATCTGTTATTTATATATTCTTGTGTCTAATTCCTTCTAATTTTAATTATCTATCTATCTGTAACAATTTTAATGATGAAAATAAAATTTGTCAAATGTGGTCAAATAATCTTGACAAACGCGAAAATTTGAGTATGTTTTTGCAAAATGCTACGTACTTTTAGCATATATTTTCTTGGTAGAGCATATAGAAGATTTTCTACAAACTGTTGTTTCTGCACTTTGAACAGTGTTTTGAATTTATTTCTCCCTCAAAGCGGAGAAGCTTCGTAAAAATGACTGAGAAAAGCAAAGCTTTCTCGAGCGGACCGATGCCAGCATGAGTAACCTGTGCTGACAGGGCGAGTGTGAGTGAGGAGCCCTGTTTGCTGGCTCTAACCTAGCTGTGTGGATGGTAATGACTCCTGTGAATTGTACCGCCTGGCCTTCCTGCAGAGAACTTAACCGCATCACTCAGTCTCTCTTGGCTCACCTATGAGGTCATCATTATTACCTCATTTTTTATTCAGATATAATCCAGGCTGAACGTCAGAAGGCTTTCTGCTTTCCCCATCACAAGTTATTACTCTGAAATATAAAAATAACCCATGAGACCCTTTTTGAAATGTGTCTTTCTTTGTTTCCCACACACTGTTTTTCCAGTTAGTAGATCTACAAGATGGAGATCAACCTCGGGGGACAGGCTCAATGTTCATAAAAGTAAGAAAGATGTTGTATATATCCGAATGTTCTATAAAGACATTCTAAACTTTAATTTTCTGTTATATTCACACATATATCTACATATATAATTATATATACATATATATCACATATATACATACACACCTATCTACCTACGTACCTATCTATCTACCAACCTACCTACCTACCTATCTACCTATCTATCATCTATCTACCTATCTATCTATCTATCTATCTATCTATCTATCTATCTATCATCTGTATCTATTTTTTATAGATGTTCACTAATGAGTAATAACCTGTATTATATGCAAAACCTTGTAAAATTGTCTTGCTAACACAAACAAACTAAAGATATAAAAACTGTGTTCATGCCATTCACTTTAGAAATAAGAGTCCCTGTTGTAATTGGTTTCTGGCCTGGACTTTTGGGACAGCCCAGAGATTTGGACTTGTTCTCAGCTCCACAGCCACTTAGGCTCAAATAATCACACAAAGGCTTATATTATTTTTACACTGATCAGCCTAGGGCCAAGGCATAGAACTTGCTAACTCTCTACTCTTAAACTAAACCATTATTCTTATCTTCTTCAGCCATGCAGTTCATTATCTTTCTCAGAGCAGCATTTCAACTTTTTTCTTTTCTGTCTGTCTGTGGCATCTCTGCTCTGCTCTTCCTGTTCCCAGTCTGGTAGCTCTGCACTTCCTGTCTGCCTTCAGTCAATCAGCGTTTTTATTAAACTAGTAGGTGGGACAATTATTTACAATGTAATAACATAATTTGACAAATCCCTGCCCTGTATTGTAAAAATGACACTATGGAGCAAGACATTGCTTGGTCAGGCATACGCTGTTATTTTCTGGACAATTTTAGTTCAGGGAGATCAGAATTTTACTGACATTTGTCACTTTTGCCAACATTTGAACAGCTTCTTTTCATCAACTGATATTCTTTTGACAGCTGGGTATTTTGAATTGAGAAGATATTTAGATTTCATTTTGAGTCTTATGTAACATTTAGAACTTTAGAATATTTCTTTATTCAGTAAGCTATTAGGATGTCCAAAAATAACTCCACTGGAAGATTTCAAGAAAAAAAATATTGGAAAGACTGCATGGCTCAGAATGAATGTTAAATAGCAATAACAATGACATGTTTTGCCCTAAATATAAAAGACTATATTCAAAAGCCTTTCTACTTTCACACCTATAAATCCTCAAGTGTCACCAAAATTATTGTATAAACATAAAAATATCTTCACCTCTGCAGCAGAACCCAAATTTCCCTACCTGGCCGTTATCTGAAATTCTCTGGAGTGAGGTTATTCAGTTGAAGAACCACAGAACAGTTACCAGTATTAAAAGCACTTGTCTCTACTCAGAATGTGGCCATTCATTCTATGGGTGCATCTTTCCCAAGGTGGCTCAGTGTAATGTTCTGTCTCCTGTGGAAACTGAGGCTTATATGAACAATGGCATTTTACTGAAGGTCTGTGAGCTACAGAAAGTAATCACTGTCAGAATACATTTCTACTTTGATGTCAAGTATGGATACCAGTGTTTTCAGTTATCTGCACTTATTTTCCTCAATAAGGAGGTTTTGATTGTCAGTCCTTGAAATCTCCAGCATCCACCTCTTTCCCTCACATATCCTTGCAACTCCTCTCTCTCTCTCTCATCATTTCCCAGTGCCTCTTTCACTAAACTGCCTGCAGCAAAGACAAACTCCTCTCACTTTATTAAGCAGAGTACATTTTTGTTTTTATTTATGCACAGTCATCTAGTCATACTGGGGGCTCTGGCCTTTCTCCAACAAAGGAGCAAACAGCATATGCCATTAAACTGTATTTCTAAGAAACAGTCATCACTTCAGGGTGAATTATTCCATTTATCTGCAGGACAGAATCAATGTTAGTTCTTGCTTCTAGTGTTAGTTGTTCTTTAGCTAATACATACGGACATCTCCAGCCAGGACAACCTCTGTATTGTCTCATGGGTACATTATTTTTACTCACTCACCACAACATTCATCTTGTAGCTAGGTGAATATTATAAATGGATAATATAATTCCACCATGGTTTTGGTTATGCTCTGAGTGGCATCTTTCCTTCCCTGATCCTCCGATTACTGCACCAGCCTTGAATTTCACCAATCCTCTTTGCACAATTCCTTTGGTGCTGTATTTTCTCCCAAGATGTGGTCTTTTGACATCTATATGGAACTGAGTCCTTCCCAACTCATGCCAGATAGAGTAGATTACTGTCCAGTCTTTCTGAAAGATCCTCATGCTTCATCCTGAGATTCCTTAGTCTTTAGATATTAGCTTCTATAAGTTATTTTTTCTCTGGCCTGCAGCTAAGATTATGGCTCCTGTGTATCTCTTTTTGAGCTCAGATTTCTTTTTCATAGTACTCACCATTCATGTTGGAAGCAGTTAGGTTGCAGGGAGAATTCATGTAGGCTTGCTGAGTACTGTCTGTGTGCCTTCACTTAAGGCTTCTACAACTAAAATTTACTTCTCAATATCCTTACTTATTTCCCTCCCTGATCCTCCCAACTCAGGGGGAGTACTGACTTCTCTCTGTTGACCCATGCAATTGTTTATTAAAAAAATTCATACAGTATATTTTGATCATTCACCCTCAACTCTTCCCAGATCTTCCCCATTTCTTAAACCACAAATTCATTTCCTCCCTACTCCACAATTCTGTTCTCTGCATGTTTATTCCACTGGCTAGATCTATTTAGAGCTCTATAAAACACCGTAAACTCTTCAGGCTTTTGGAAGATTTTGCATAGCTGTTTAATCCTTGGTCTTTGTGTCTTACTGTTGCCCTGTCCACCTACACCATTCAGTTATTCTTTTTTATCTTACCTCTTAGGAGTTGCTTCCCTTTTTACCCTAGCTCCCTATGTACTTTATGCCTACAGTGGAAAAGACACAAAGAGCTAGTCATAAAGAACAGATTCTTCATTTGTCTTCCTAAACCCTTGCCCTCTAAACCTTTACTTGTAGAACTGAGGATCAAAGCCAGGTACTTGTGTATGCTCTGCAAGCACTCTACTACTAAGCCTTGTCACCAGTGCTTATTCAAATCTTTTTCAGTTTCAATTTCTGTGAGAAACTTGTCCTAATTCTAACCACCCCATGTGGATGCTGATGCTACCATAAAGTAAAGGATGTCAGAGACAGCTAGCTATGCTTGAGTCCAAGAAATCTTTAAAGGTCTTAGGTAACATAGTAACAGGGGGATTTAAGGTTGCTAATAAAATTAAAGTTTCTAAACATCTGAATGTTGGATGGGGAAGCTATTCTAGATTATTTAGATGGACCTCATGTAATTACTAAGGTCCTTACTAGTGAAATAGGAAGGAAGAAGGCTGGCTATTGGAGCGATGTAGCATAAGGTAGCTTTTGTGGTGGGTTGAGGGGGAAGCAAGGAGATCTTGAGGAGGAATAAGAAGTGGGTCTCTGGTTGTTAAGTAAGATGAATAAAAAAATTAAATAAAAGTGGAAAATATAGTTTTCATTAGAGCCACAAAAGAGTGAAAGCTTTCATTGCAGATTATTGTCTTTGAAAGAGACCATAGGCTAAGGAATGGCTAAGGAATGCTGTTAGAAACTTCTTAGAGGTTTGGAAGAAAAGGCAATTGATTTTCCCAAGAGCATTGAGAAGGGATACTGCTCTGCTAATAGCTTGATTTTAGCTCAGCAAAACCTGTCTCAGATTTTCAATCTTTCACAGCAATATAATAAGTTTGTGTGTCTTTGAATCAAGCTCTAAAGACTCTATATTTTTATTTTTATTTTATTTTTTTGAGGTGTATATTTATTTTATTTTGAGAAGTATATTCTTTTTAAGCTAGAAAATAACATTGATATTATAGCTCAGGTCACATAATTGGAGACAAGTTGAAATATAAAAAGTTTAAAAATGATTTTTTTCTGATGAGTTAATGGTTACTTGATACACAAAAGTTTTACCTGACCTCAAACCATCTAATCTACTCATCTTAAACTCAGTTCAGTTACATCCCTAAAGCAAAGAGGTTTCTATATAAAAAGATATTTGAGGCTGTTTTTGAGATATTAAGATAATATAATACAAGCTTATGTTATGAATTTCACAGGCCCATAAATCTAGGGACTCGATGAGTTAACTAAATGATTAATAAAATTAAAACAAGACTCTTCCAGTGGCAAGCAAGTAGGGGTGGCTTTTGCATGCAAGCCTCCCCATCAAACTCCTCCACCAGACCCTGAAATCTAAAAGCACCAACTCCATTCCCAAACCCACCTATCCCCCTGTAACCTCAGCTGCTCATTGAGACAAAAAAAAAAAAAAAAAAAAGACCACAAACAAACAAACAAAAAACCCACCACTTCTGGGGACTTGCTCTTTGGGTCCAGGGTGAATCCTAGATTCTGATCTCAGTTCTCCTTAGCAGACAGGAGCTAGAGTTTGGCTGTGAGGGGCTCCTCCAGCCACACCTAAAAGAGGAGACCTTGCACAGTCAGGCCCCACCTCCAGGGAAAACTGCATCATCAGAGAAGGACTGAGGCTTTGAAATTAAGACCCCTGTCCAGAGCAGAGCCAGAGAACAAGCAGACTCCTTGCTCAGAGTAGATAGGAGACACACAAGTCTTCTTGCCACAACGGACTAGGAGCTGCCTATTTTTTTTTTTTATAGGAAGCAATTTTTTTTAAGATTGCTACGCATATATTTACTTTGTGTTCAGCTTTCCCTCTTGTTGGGAGCTGCGTGAGTGCCGCGCCTTAAAGATGGCGCTGGCTTCCGCCTTCTGCCACCCTGACAGCGAGTGCTCCTCCGACAAACAACTCCAAATATGGTTTGTGCGGAGCTGACTCGCTTGCTTCCGTATGCGTGGCCCTATGGTAGAGGCCCACGTGGCAGTAGCTGAGTGGTGAACCTGGGGTTTAAAGCTGG
>PVIH01030979.1:0-11434 GCA_004025045.1 Sigmodon hispidus | reverse complement strand
TTGGGAGGGGGAAGAGACCTTGAATAAGGATATACAGGGATGGAAAAAAAAATTCAGAGGGAAAGATGAACACAAAGAAAATATATGTGTAGCAATCTTATTTGTATTTCCACCCTTGATAAGCCATGCTTATGATTCTTATCCTCTATATAGTTATTGTTAACTCTTCCGCATTTTAAATTCTTTTTACTGTTTTTTTCTTGATAAATACAAAATAAAGAAGGAAAAAAATACTAAAACATAAACTGCATCCAAAAGACTAGATCCCTTTCAAAATTAAACAAAAGTTTTGAAATAACTCAATTTAAGTATTTCAATTAATTTACATATTTAAAATTATAAATAAAATCTGTTTTCTTATTACTCTTCTAAAAAAAAAAAAGAAAAAATGATTGCCATTTTTACTATGTTAATCCTACCTATCCAGGAACATCGGAGATCTTTCCATTTTTTGATATCCTCTTCAATTTCTTTCTTCAGTGATTTAAAGTTTTTGTCAAATAGATCTGGTACTAATCTGGATATAGCTACTCGAAGGTATTTAGTGCTATTTATAGCTATTATAAAGGGGGATGTTTCCATTATTTCTTTTTCAGCTCTTTTATCTTTAGTGTATAGAAGAGCTACTGATTTCTTTGAGTTAATAAACAAGTGGGACCTCTTGAAACTGAGTAGCTTCTCTAAAGCTAAGGACACAGTAAATAAGATAAAATGACAGCTCACAGAAGGGGAAAAGATTTTCACCAACCCTACAAGTGATAGAGGACTGATCTCTAAGATATACAAAGAGCTCAAGAATCTAGAGCCCAAAACCTTGAATAACCCAATCAAAAAAAATGGGATCAGATCTAAAAAGGAAATTCTCAGCAGAAGAATTACAAATGGCTAAAAGGCACCAAAAAGTGCTCATCATCTTTAGCCATCAGAGAAATGCAAATCAAAACAACTTTGAAATACCACCTAACACCTGTCAGATTGGCTAAGATAAAAGACACGAATGACAGCCTATGCTGGAGAGGGTGTGGAGCAATGGGACCACTCCTCCATTGTTGGTGGAAGTGTAAGCTTGTTCAGCCCCTCTGGAATGCAGTATGGTGGTTTCTCAGAAAATTGAGAATCAATCTCCCCAAAGACCCAGCAATACTGCTTCTGAGTGTATACCCTAAAGATGAACAGTCTTCCTCCAATGGCATTAGCTCAGCTATGTTCATAGCAGCATTATTCTTAATAGCAAGAAACTGGAAGCAACCTAGATGCCCCTCAACTGAAGAATGGATTAACAAACTGTGGTACATCTACACAATGGAGTTCTACTCAGCAGTAAGAAAAAATGATATCCTAAAATTTGCTGGCAAATGGATGGATTTGGAGAATATCCTCCTGAGTGAGGTATCACAAACCCAGAAAGATAAGCAGGGGATGTACTCACTCATTAGTAGACTCTAAACAAACAAACAAACAAGCAAACAAACAAACAAAAAAGCAAAGCATGCCCAAGCTGCAAACCACAACCACAGAACAGCTTGGGATTTGAAACACCTTGAACTGACTCCTTGGTTCCCACTCCACATAGACTCAGTCTTGATGTTGGGGGGAGAAAATTGGATTTGCCAGGAGTGGAGGCTGAACTAAGCAATATGGGGTCCTTGGAACCTTGGGACCTTGGGACCACCTGCCCATAGGAGAGATTGGGAGATGTGGAAAAGAGAGAATGACCTGATGTGGTGGGAAGGGGAAGGGATGTTGAATAAGGATAAATAAGGATAGAAATGTGACTTCTTTATTCATAATAATAAAAAACGAAAAAATATACAGATAACAGTTTATGCTGGAGAGGTTACAGAGCAAGGGGATCACTTCTCCATTGTTGGTGGGAGTGTAAGCTTGTTCAGCCACTCTGGAATGCAGTATGGTGATTTCTCAGAAAACGAGAATCAATCTCCCCAAGGATCTAGCAATACCACTATTCAGCATATACCCTAGAGATGCACATTTACACTCCAAAACCATTAGCACAACTATGTTCAGAGCAGCGTTATTCGTAATAGCAAGAACCTGGAAACAAACTAGGTGCCCCTCAACTGGAGAATGGATTAAAATACTGTGGTACATCTACACAAAGGAGTACTACTCAGCAGTAAGAAAAAAAATAATATTCTAAAATTTGCAGGCAAAGGGATGGATTTGAAGAATATCCTCTTGAGCGAGGTATCTCAAACCCAAAAGAGAATCAAGGGGTGTACTCACACATTAGTGGACTTTAAACAAAAATCAAAGCACACCCAAGCTGCAAAACACAACCACTGTACACCTTGAGATCTGAAACACCTTGGACTGGCACCATGGAGCCCATTCCCTCCAGAAGAACACCTAACCCAGTCTTGAGGTTGGGATGAGGAAAGCAAATTTGCCTGAAGTGCATGCTGAACTAAGCCACCTTGGGTCTTTGGGACCTCCTGCCCTTGCTGGGAAGGAGATAAGGTGATGGGGAGAAGAGAGAATGACTGGGAGGGGCAGGAGTGGACAGGAGTTTGAACAAGGGGATGCATGGATAAAAAAAATGAGACTTTATTCAAAATAAAATAAAATAAAGTATTTTCAGGGTTAGAGAGATAGCTTAGTTATTCACAACACTGGCTGCTCTTACCAAGGACCTGGGTTTAATTTTCAGCACACACATGGTGGCACATAATTGTCTGTAACTCCATTTCCAGGGGATCATACACCCTCAAACCAATGTGCATAGCATAAGTTTAAAAACATTTTCATATGGTCTAAGTATGATTACAAATATCATTGTTTATAATTAAAGAGATTTACTATTTGGAAGAATCTGCAGCAAATGGTCATTGATTGCTATGTAAGAAATAAATATTAGATATTTATTCAAATAAAATTTTATAAAGATCCTATGTAAAAATAAATGTATTATTATTTCTATATTTCCCCAAAATAGTTTTCCATGATTATAATTACATGCTAATAAAGGAAACTGGGTGTTTATGTAGCCTGAGATCCTCAGTATAGATTCTCATGATTAGAAAAACACCTATATGCTTATCAAGCCTAGCCTTACCTACAATCATAAATTCCTTTGTAACATGTTATTCAAGTGCTTGTTCATTTATATATCAAAGCCAATGCAAAGTTCTAGAGGCTGCAGCAGGTGCTATTAGGTACCTTTTCTAAAATTCTAATATTAGAGTAATTTTGATAGTTTTTGAGACACTATTATTTCTTTCCATTTTTACTCATTTTTTATTGATCATTTTTCACATTGAAGACTAAACCAAAGTCCTGTGCAAGCTCAGTACAACTAACCTACCAGTGAGCTATATTCTCAACCCTTTCTGTTCTTGAACTTGCTATGCTGCCCAGATCACACTCTAATTAAATGTGTCTTTTACTCAGATGGATAATATGCAACACATTACCCAAAACTATGTGGTTTTGGATTTTATCTTTATTTGTTTATTTGATTGCTGACTGACTTTTTTCCTATTCTCTGTTCCTATTCCTATTCCTCATGACATTTGTTACTCAGACTCTTCTCCACTCTATGGCATACTGCTTAGCACTTACACATTGGCTTTTTTACTACTATGAACACCTTTCATAAGGGATCTAATCCATTAAACACAGTTTATGGTGAAAAGAGGTTCTACATTTAAAAAAATGATATGTTTTCCCAAAGGCAATATTCTAAAATTATTTCCATAATGATCATGGTATATTACCTCAATGAAGACATAAAAAACACAGGGAATAGATCCACATTAGTGACCTACTTCTTTGCCATCAACATTGATTTTGGAAAGCATCATTATTTACAGAACTCAACAGTTCCAATACATGCAAAATTCTTAATCACAACCCCAAGGGCCTATATTTATTTTCATCTATTTCAATTTTCTAAGTAAGTCATGTTACTTCACTTGTCCATAGAATTTATAGAAGCCAGTTATGGTTGGCTGATTATATTCTTTTTTTTTTGTTTTTTTTTGTTTGTTTGTTTTTTAAGATTGCTACACATATATTTACTTTGTGTTCAGCTTTCCCTCTGAATTTTTTTTCCTCCCCTGTATATCCTTATTCAAAGTCCCTTCCCCCTCTTGCCACATCAGGTCATTTTTTCTTCTCCACAACTCTCCATCCGCTCCCTGGGCAGGGAGCAGACAGTCCTATGGTCCCAATGACCCAATAATGCTTAGTTCAGTCTTCACTCCTGGCAATTCCTGTTTTGTCCCCCCTTCCTCAGGAGTGAGTCAGGTGTTCCTATAGTTGGAGTGGGATCTAAAGGGTCAGTCCAGGGTGTTTCTGATCCCAAGCTGTTCAGTGGTTGTGGTTTGCCGCTTGGGCATGCTTGGCTTTTTTTTCTTGTTTGTCTGTTTAGAGATCACTAGTGAGTGAGTACATCCCCTGCTTATCTCTCTGAGTTTGTGATACCTCGCTTAGGAGGATATTCTCCAAATCCATCCATTTGCCTGAGAATTAAAGATATCATTTTTTCTTACTGCTGAGTAGTATTCCATTGTGTAGGTGTACCACAGTTTGTTAATCCATTCTTCAGTTGAGGGACATTTAGGTTGTTTCCAGGTTCTTGCTATTACAAATAATGCTGCTATGAACATAGTTGAGCTAATACCTTTGGACTGTGAATGTGCCTCTTCAGGGTATACACCCAGAAGTGGTATTGCTGGGTCCTTGGGGAGATTGATTCTCAATTTTCTGAGAAACCACAATACTGCAATCCGGAGTGGCTGAACGAACTTACACTCCCACCAACAGTGCAGGAGTGTTCCCCTTGCTCCACATCCCCTCCAACATAGGTTGTCATCTGTGCCTTTTATCTTAGCCAATC
This sequence comes from Sigmodon hispidus, assembly GCA_004025045.1. Lineage (NCBI taxonomy): Eukaryota > Metazoa > Chordata > Mammalia > Rodentia > Cricetidae > Sigmodon > Sigmodon hispidus. The sequence continues at coordinate 6,573 of PVIH01030979.1, read as the reverse complement.
TAACAGGTATTAGGTAGTTTCTAAGATTCAATCATTTACCCTTTTGGTGCTGTCCTATAAACCAGAGAGTTCACAGATCTGATCAGTTATGCTTTTTATTGCATTCCCATTTAATTTTAATGTTTTCAGTTTTCTATTTTATGTGTCATTTGTTTTTGAACTACTGTTTTGCTGTTGTTTTTGTTATTTTTTTCCTTTGAGATTGCTGATATGTGAGCAGTTCTTGTCAGGCAGTTCTTAACCTCTGTACTTCTTTTTCCAATTACTTGTACTTCTTTTCATTGTCAATTTGGTGTTTTCTGTTTTTATGATAATTTTTTTAAACAGTACTTGGTCATAGCAGTCACAAGGGGTAGTGCATGGAAAGTAAACTGTCATTTCAAAGCATTTCTTTTCTATGCTTTGCTCAGGTATCTAATATCTGATCAAATTTCCTTAGCATTTGTGAAATTATTTTCATGCATGGACATCTAAGTTAGATTGTTGGTGTTTCTGTAGAGAGCTGAGAATTGGAAAGCTTTGTCCTATCTTCTGGCTTTCATTATTGCTGACTAATTTTATCTGCATTTCATTAAAATTAAGTGTCACTATGTCAGGGACCTTTAGTGTTTATTACTTAATCCTAATTTGCACATTTTTTAAATGGCAAAATGTATGCTTTTATAATTACAGTTGATTAAAAGTTAATTACTATATGTGTAGTGACCTTCATTTACCTATACAGTTATCCAAAACACTTTGACACCAAAGCCATATAATAGCACAAACATGGCCAAATGTTAGTAAGTTATCTTCCTTGTTTTAGGCCTCAATTTGGTATTCTTTCAAACATTATCTGCACTATTATATGAACATGGGTCAAGATATAACAAGTGTTGATAAAAATACTTGTATTGAAAAGATTTAACTTCCTGCTTTATTTTAGGAAAGGCTTTATTTGGGAGGCATTATGTTCATTTTTATCTATTGTAGAGGATTTAAGTATTAAACCGCAGAAAAAGCAGGTTTGTCACCTATTGACAAAGAATCCAGAAGTTGACAACAGATTTGCTTTAAAATTACGGTACTACTGTTTACTGTAAGAAACTGTGCACTAAGAAACTTTAAGCCTTAGTTTTCTCTTTGGTTAAACAGGCATGATGAAATCCGGCAACTCTGTAGAGTGGCTTAGAAGGGTAAATGTCAAAAGGAAAAGCTTGTTCTTAATTACTAAGCACCATAAAAACATTGCCTTTATTTGAATGTTAAAAATAGACTTTAGGAATTTGCCTAATGAATATGTCGTAGAATATTTGAAGGTGCTGGCTAGGAAGAAGGACCATTAGGCAAAATATCATTTTATAATTGTGAAGATATGCTTTTTAATCCTGAGAATAATATTCATAAAAACTTTAGTTTGATAGATGTGTGATGTAAAAATCACTAAATAATAAATAAAAATATTATTCAAAAAGAGCATACTCACACAAAATAAACTTAAAAAATCTAAAAAAAAAACAAACAACAAACTTTTATTTGAATCTTAACACTGAGAGAGCAGAGGCAGGTGAATTACTGAGAATCTTTAGTTAGATATCCAAGGAAAACCAAGCAAATAAGACACTGTGTTTAAAAATAAAGAGAAAGAGAGAATAAAAAGAAGGAGAAGAAGAAGAAGAAAAAAGAGAAGGAGGAGAACTTCTAATACATGAGGACTAAGAATAACACACACATACCATCTCTCTTTGGTTTCTACACATTAACATTTGTATAATCCACCCAACACAAACACATGTACATGTATGTGTGCGTGCACACACACACACAAATAGAGAGAGGAGCACATTTAGTCCATATTTAAATGTAGTCACTAATAGGAATCAAGAGAATAAAAATAAGGAACCTGAAAAGAGGGCATAAAATTTAACCTAAATTTCAGCAAACACTATTACTATTACTTACAGATATTTAAAATGAAAATATATGTATATGTGACTCTGATAGATATTCATTTAGGAATTACCACAGTAGGTAATGCCTTGATTTATATATCTTTTGTAGTGTACTTTGTTTCCTAAAATAAAGCAGGAAGTTTTCAATGTAAGTATTTTTTATTAATACTTAATACTTGTTATATCTTGACACATGTTCATATAATAGTCAGATAATGTCTGAAAGAATATCAAATTGAGATCCACAACAAGGAAGATAACATAATAGTCTCCACCAATGCAAAAGCTTAGGATCTAAAAATAGTATCTAATACCTAAAGTAGATACCTCATCTTTGGCAAAACTCTCTTGACTGCTCTTCCCATAAATGCCTTGATTTGTATCATTTGTAGTCTACTTTGTTCATTAAAGTGTTTCTACATTGAAACATGTTATGTGTGATAGCATAAATCCCAATAAATCACTCACATTTAGTTGAAGAATAAGCTCTCTTATTTTGGGGGAATGGGAACTGTGTACTGTGTTCACACAGGGAAATTAGTTTTGGGAAAAATGACCTGGCAACATCCATCTAAAATTAGCATAAGAGGGAGCCATGGTCAACAAAATCAAAGGCATAAACTAAAGCTTGCACAACATGCTCAACAAATATTTGCTGCATACATGCATATTTATGAAGCTAGTAGGAAATTTTCAATCTTAGGTTAGAGAAACAAAATGTTCTCCCAGCCAAAGAATCTTTGATGCACAGAATTAAACTTTAAAAAGGTATGAAAACAGAGCTGGGGGCACAGCTGGTAATGTGTTTCCTGCACAAGCAGAAATACCTGAGTTTAATGCCACAGAATCCATGTAAAAATAATGGATGTGCTATCATATGCCTGTAATCACAGGGCTGAAGAAAATCGAAAGCTTGCTGGAAAGCCAGGCTAGTTAAATGGGTAAACTTCAGGTTCAGTGAAAGAACTTGTCTCAAAAATAAGGTATAAATAAAATGAGAGAGACATATATACATTGGCTTCTGGTCTTCATATGCATGCAAACACACATGTGCACACAGAGATAAATTTATAAAAAAAACTATGCTATTATTTCTACATGATTGTTATTATCTTCATATTCTTTTGCTCTTGGTCAAAAGTCAATAAAAAAAAAACTGCATCTTCTGGATTGTAGAGAAGAAATAAGAAGATCGGAAATCCAGCTCACAGAGTGCAAGAACCTTATAATGCTACAGTCTAAGTGCCTCCTGGTTCCAGATAGCTATCTGGTAGATGGAAAGAAAAAGTATAAATATTGTAGTAATGATGACTACAATCACAGGATTGAGTCTCCCAACAGTAAATAGATGCTTGTCTACATTGTGGTGAGTTTGCACCCATTTGAGTTCTTTCACAATCTGTTTTTATTATTCACGTGTCTGTTAGTTTATGCAGCCATCATCTCAGTGATGAAAGTTTCTCTTAGGAATACCAGGCTTATTGCTGTTACATACCTATGACATATGAAGAGCCATGAGCTCTTTAATTGGCCATTTACCAGTTAATAGTGCAGTTGAGATGGTGAGTGTTTGACCAGCCAGGTAAACAAATAAAAGAGATCATAAAGGTAAGAGATTCTTGTATCCTTGACTCTTTTTATGGTGAGAAAAAAATAAAGAAAACAGATAATTTACTCTAGTCAGTGTTAACAATCTCAGTAATATATATGACTCACAAATGCTCTCAATTGGCCAAATAAATATAATGATCAAGATTACCTGTTACTTGGATTGCTGGTCAGAGTACAAATGTTTGCAGTCTACTTAATGTTAACTGCATAGAAAGAGAATATTATTTGTCAAATATGTTATGACATATTATTTGTCAAATATGCTATGCAGTCCAAGTCATCTCACTTCTATACACCAGCTTTTCTTTTTAGGCAACACAAAAATACTTATTTGAGATAAATCTGTTGAATTAAACATTCTGAAACCCAGATATTATTTTCTGATAGTTTGGTTTAAAATCTCTGCTTTAAAAAAAAGAAAAATATAAATCACAATATATAATTACAAACATCAGATATATTTGATGTCCTTCATTATTAGTCAATAAAACAAAGCTATCACTTTAGAAATCTATTTATTTTATTATCCAGTGATCACAAACATTTATTAAATATCAAAAGATATGTGCTATGTGTAGGGGCTTGGGATTTAGAAAACATTATTTTTTGTCTTTTGTTACTATTTAATCAAATGGAAGAGAAAAGAAAATGTGTCTAGATAAATTTATAATATCAAACAATCTGGTTTCATAAAAAGAAGCATGAAATTATTAGATCAGAGAAAAAAGAATCTCAGCTATTCATAGAAATGAAGCTCCCTGGAGACAGGGTCTACTAGCCAAAGGCCCAGAGTGAGAACATAATCAATCTAGAAAAAAAGAGCATGGGAAGTTACTACAGACAGATGGCGTAACATGCTCTGGGTCAACAGGGTATTTAATAATGTTTAAGAGAAAGCACATTAATTCTAATTAGTATGTGGCACAATTAGAATATGATGAATCTTGAATTTTGATGAGATTCCAAAGTATGGAGTCCTTGGTAAACTCTATATCATATTGTATCATATTAATAAGCCATATTATTTACACCACATTTTTAGTTAAGAGACCTTGTCATACATCAATGATTATTATTACTATGTGTAATACTTATTAGTTAAAATCTCAATATTTTTATCACTTTGTATTCTGATATTATCTTTTCATTAAAGACTTTTTCTAAAGTTTGTTTTCATGGATACTTGATTCCTTTTTGCCTTTGTTTATCTACACTGTCTTACTGTTTACTCCCACCTCAAAATAAGTTTGTGTTCAAATAATAAGAGCCTTAGGTGATAGATTTTTGCTCTTAGATTTTCAATACTGTTTAGGTTCACCTATCAGAATCCATGAAATCTCAATCAAAATCCTAGAAGATGCTTTCATAAAAATTGGGAAGCCAATTCTAAAATTCACATAAAACACACAGGATTTCAAGTAGCTAAAACTACTTTGAAGAAGAAAAAATCTAAGGATTTAAAGTGTATGATTTAAATATATACTATACTAGTCTCAACACTGTAAAGCTAAGTTAGCAATAAATTAGTTTATAAATAAAACAGAAATTTTAGGCATAGACATACTACATATCTAAATATCTGTATTTTTATGCACAATATACTATTTAAAGAAACATTATAATCTTTTAAAAAGTATATTGCATACTGAGATGTCTATATGTAAAAATGTATGTTTGACATTTTGAACCATTTTACAAATAAAATTAAAACCCATTAATTTTAAAGCTACATGTAATACTTAATACTGCAAAGTTGTTAGAAAAAAAGTCAAGATACGAGTGTTTAAAATTAGAAATGGTGATTCACTATTTGTTTGTACCACAGGACTTTACCATGGGGCTAATCACTTGGATCAAATCATACTAAATTAGATTTAAACATTGAAATAATAGTGTGACTGGAAAACTATAAAGTAGAAGATAAAATTAAGAGAGGCCTCAAATAAAGTTCACTAACACTGAAGTCAATAGCTAGCTACCCTTGTATAGGAACAAAAGAAGTAAGATGCTTTCCTTATACTTGACTGCTAATGACACAGAATCCAATTGGTCATTGTGTATATATGTTTTTAATACTTTGATCTCTACTAAGGGATATTTCATTTTGTTTAATGGATTCTTATAACTTGAGATTTCTTTTATTTAATTATTTGTTATTTTACATACCAACTGAACCCAGTTCCCTCTGCATCCTCTTCTCCTACCTCTCCAACCCTCCCCATCCACTTCCCATAAACTCTTCAAAGGGGACAGGGCTCATTGGGGAAGACATCAAAGTTTGGCATAAAGTTGAGGTAGGACTAAGCCAGTCATGGACCTCCCCCCATCAAGGCTGAACAAGGTATCCCACCATAGAGAATGGGCTCAAAAGACCAGTTCATACACTTGGGATAAGTCCTGGTCCCACTATCAGAGACGTTACAAACAGATCAAGCCACAGAACAGTTAAAAATATTTAGAGTGCCTAGTTCAGTCCCCTGCAAGTGGTTATTGTGTATATTTTTAATTTTTTTCTTTATTTATTTTGTATTTATCAAGAGAAACAGTAAAATGAATTTAAAATGCTGATAAGTTGGCAATAACTATAAAAAAGATAAAAATCATAAGCATGACCTATCAAGGGTGATAATGGAAATAAGATTGCTACACATATATTTACTTTGTGTTCAGCTTTCCCTCTGAATTTTTTTTGCAATCCCTGTATATCATTATTCAAGGTTCCTACCCCCTCCTGCCACATCAGATCATTTTTTCTTCTCCATAAATCCCCATCCCCTCCCTGGGCAGGGAGCAGACAGTCCTATGGTCCCACTGACCAATAATGTTTGGATCAGTCAGGGATGGTGATACCTCCTGAGGTTCTTTTGTTGAGTAAAATTGTTTTGGCAATCCTGGCTTTCCTGTTATTCCAAATGAAATTGAGTATTGTTCTTTCAAGGTCCAAAAAATATTGTGTTGGGATTTTGATGGGCAGTGCATTGAATCTGTAGATTGCCTTTGGTAGAATTGCCATTTTTACTATGTTGATCCT
>PVIH01030978.1:0-11390 GCA_004025045.1 Sigmodon hispidus | reverse complement strand
AAAGATTAAAAGTTTCTTTGTTTCTTCTGTAGGTTACCCAGATTCCTCCACAGTAGCACCCCCACCTCCTCCCCCACCTCCCCCTCCTCCTCCTCCTCCACCAGTGCCCCAGCAAAGTGCATCTGCTGTTGATCTGATTAAAGAGCGAAGAGAGCAAAGACTTAATGCTGGAAAGACTTTGGCTAAGAGCCATCCAAAGTCCCCTGACATGCCAAATATGCTGGAGATCCTTAAAGACATGAATAGTGTGAAGCTACAGTCAGTCAAGAGGTCAGAGAAAGATGTAAAGCCTAGGCCAGTGGATGCTACTGACCCTGCTGCCCTCATAGCAGAGGCTCTGAAAAAGAAGTTTGCTTATCAAGATATCGAGAAGGTATCCAAGGTGAAGCTGAAAGAGGAAGATCAAAACCAGAGTCTGAGGTCACCCCAGAGCCAGCCCTGTTTGGCCTACATATATTGAAGTCTACAGGGAAAATGAAGGCTTTAATTGAAACTGTTCCAGACTCCTAATAGACAATGAGTTCAGAAAGACTCCTGGTTCACCTGTTGGCTTGCAGAGCTGAGTTTGACTAGTAGAAATCAGCAGTATTTAGTAAATTCTTGGCTGTAGTATTTATTGGCCTCCTTCTTAGCCTCATTGGAGGAGTGAGAAGTGTGAAAGCCCCAGAAGTTGGTTTGGCTCTTATGACATGGTTAGTTCCAGAGCTCTGCTTATACACATTATGTTTAACATGTACCTATGTTTTTCATAGGTAGCCAGAGTTCATCTTCCAGCCTTGAAAATGGCTACAGACAGGCCATTTGTGGATGCTGCTGTGCATTCTCAATTCCTAACACTAATATCTGTGCAAATGTGTCTATGTACACGTTTGAAGTGTTAGTTAGTTTCATTTTGAGGTTCCTGGCCAGTAATGAACAGCTGCTATTAGAGTGCAGTACTGGAGATGGGAATGCCTCACATAGGACTTAGATATGTTCTCACCTTTTTTTTTTTTTTCCTTCTGGAGCTGAGTTTACATAAGCAGCAGAAGATGTTTACTGCTGAGTTTCTTTCTGTATTGCTTCCTGCCAGAGGGAAGTGAGGGCTAGGAAGACTGCCTACACCTCATTGCCACCCAATACTGGGAAGCACATACTTCTCAAGTAGTAACAGATCGAATTATTGAATTAAATCACTTTTAAAATAAAAGCCAGAATGTATCATCTTTCTTTTCAGTTTAATGAGTGGCCTCATAGACAGGATTTATTGATAAATTAACAATTGTCTTAGTTTACTTATTGCCATGATGAAACACCATGACCAAAAGCAACTTGGGGAGGAAAGGGTTTGTTTCACTCACAGTTCCATATAAGAGTCCATCAAAAGTAGTGAGAGAGAGCACAAACAGGGTAGGATCCTGGAGGTAGGAGCTGATGCAGAGGCCACAGAGGGTGCTGCTTACTAGCTTGCTTCCCATGGCTTACTCAGCTTGCTTTCTTACTCAGCCCACAATGGGCTGGGCCTCAACCATCAATTACTAATTAGGAAAATGCCTTACAGCTGGATCTTAGGGAGACATTTTTCTCAGTTGAGGTCCCCCTTTCTGATGACCCTAGCTGTGTCAAGCTCAGCACAATACAGAGTGTCAGCATGACTAAATTTATAAATTTTAAACATTGGTCAAAATCTTTTCTAATGGAACATACCGAATAGGTGAGTAAATTCCCTTTAAGCTGTTTCATTGGTCACCAGTGAACTGCATTACGCAGATAAGCCTTGTGTGTTATTATAAAGCCCAAAACTACTTTTATTATTCTAGGACTTGTTATAATTTAAAGTTTTCATGATTTTTGTGTTTCTGATAAGCTCAGATATCTTTAATATCAGAATCTCTTACCTTGAGTAAATATTTGGATTATTTAAATTTAATGACTAGTTCTTCCCAGGAAATGAAGAAATGGAAAGTGTAGATAGGTATTTTAAGTTATTGAAAATATGTTCTAAATCTTAACAAAGATTGAGCTATTTTTCATAGTGTATTTCATTTAAAATGTGGTATGTTGTTGATGTATATTGTTTCTAAATGTTTTATATGGTTTGAAAAATGTCTTTTATGAGATTCAGAAAATTTGCCTGACCACATATTTTGAACTAAGGAATTTATATTTATATCAGTATTGAATTTGGCTAGTATTCGAATATATGAAAGGTACTATTTTAAAATAAAGCAAGATGTTGAATTTAAAAAAAAATCCAAAGCCAAATATTGTGGTAAATGTTGAAAGTTCAGCCACTCTGGAATGCAGTTTGACAGTTTCTCAGAAAACTGGGAATCAATCTCCCCAAGAATCCAGCAATACCACTACTGGGCATATATCCTAAAGATGCTCATTCCCACTCCAAAAGCTCAACTGTGTTCATGGCAGCATTATTCATAATAGCAAGAATCTGTAAACAACCTAGATGCTCCTCAACTGAGAAATGGATTAACAAAGTGTGGTACATCTACACAACGTAGTACTACTCAGCAGTAAGCAAAATGATATTCTAAAATTTGCAGACAAAGGGATAGATATGGAGCATAACCTCCTGAGTGAGGTATCGCAATCCCAGAAAGAGAAGCAGAGGATGTACTCACTTATTAGTGGATGTAAAGAATAAATAAATAAAAAGAGAGAGAGGTCATTGTACACAAGAACTTAAGGCTAGAACATATCAAGTCTACATAGATGGCGTCTGGCATGGATGCAGGTGAGGAAAGACTTTTTTTCTTTAAGGGTCTGGCCACAAGGAGTTTAATTATGCTCCAGTAAGGTTTTGTAAATGGGGAGATCATAAAAGTAAGCATGAATCTGAGAAGTCTGATAAATGAGTTTGATGGAGTGCATGATGTAAAATCACCAAATAATAAAGATATTATATATGACCTAGTTAAATAAAAAAATTCAAGAATGAATATTAGTTGTTTTTTATGTACTTCATATGTGACATGAGATATGTGAAAAATTATTGCAAATACCAAGATGATAGCATTGTGAAATCAACCAGCATTTCCTTTTGAGGGGGAAAACACAAAATCTGACTGTCTGGTTTATTAGGAGATCTCTCAGAGTCTGTTACTGTACATACATAAAACTTTGGAATCCTTGAACTCTTAAAAAAATTGTATAATACAGCAAAAAATAAATAAATTTTATCTCCTGGGGCCTGCACACAAAAAGAGAGGAAGAGTGTACAACAATGGATCCCTCATGTTCCAGGATGTCACTGAGAAAGATGCAGAAATATGCATACTAGAAGTTTTATAATTGACCAATGATCAATATTTCCCATCAGTTTTGGTAGTATCTTGTATTTCCTTTTTCTGGGGGGGGTTCTCCTGTGGGCTTATCTATTGTCTGTGGTTATATGGATGTTTCTGGTTTCCTTAGGTTGGAGTTTTCCTTCATGGTCTTTTTGTAGGGCATGATTTGTGGTTAGGTATTATTTAAATCTGGTTATGCTGTGAAATATCTTGTTTACTCCACCTATGTTGACTGATAATTTTGCTGGGTACAGTTGACATCCATTCACTTTTAGTGTCTGTATAATGTCTGACCAAGACCTTCTTGCTTTCATTGCTTCCATTGAATAGTTGGGTGTTATTTTGATGGGTCTGCCTTTATAAATGATTTGACCTTTTTCCTTTGTAGCTCTTAGTATTTTTTTTTTTGTTTAGTAGGTTTGAAGCTTGATTATTATATGTTGAGCAGAATTTTTTTTTGTGGATCTAGTCTGTTTTTTGTTCTGTAGGCTTCCTTTATTTTCATAGGTATTTCCTTCTTTAGGATGGGGAAGTTTTCTTCTATGATTTTGTTGAATATACTCTCTATGCTTTAGAACTGGTATCCTTCTCCTTCACTTCCAATTATTCTCAGATTTGGTCTTTTCCTGGTGTCCCAAATTTCCTGGACATTTTGTGTTACAACTTTTTTGGTTTTAGAGTTTTCTTTAACTGATGTATCTATTACCAGTATTGAGTCTTCCACCACAGAGTTTCTGTCTTCCATCTCTTGGATTCTGTTGTTTATGCTTGCATCTGTGGTTCCAGGTAATTTTTTTCAGATTTTTTTTTCTAGTTTTGTCTTGGTCTGTGCCTTCTTTATAGCTTCTGTTTCAATTACTAATTTCTTTCACCTATTTGTTTTCTTTTTCTTGGTTTTCTGTATCGTCTTTCAGGGCTTCATCTCTTCTAATTTTCTGTTTGTATTTTCTTTTATTTCTTTAAGGTAGCTTTTTATATCTTTTAAGGCTTCTATTAGGTTCATAAAGCTGTTTTTAAATTTCTTTCCTTCTGTTCCCTCCTCATTGTTATGTTCAGGTCTTGAATCTATAGAACTACTTGCTTCTTCTGGTGATTTCTTATTGACCTTTGTATTGTTGTATGTATTCTTGCACTGCCATCTGCCTATTGTTTCCCCAGTTCACTCTTGGTTAGTTCTTGGTCAGCTCTTAGTGAGTTGTTGGTCTGAGGCTTTTGTGTTCAGCTATGTGTTCAGAGGGTTGGCTGCACTTATGAGGTTGCAGTGCTATGATGCCCCTTGACCTCTTACCTCAGCTGTACACCCAGGGACTTGGCTATTCCCCTGTTGCTATTACACTCGCCTTGTTCTCCGTGGGCTGTGCTCAGTGCTGAAGCTGAGTGGGAATCTCAGGGCCCGGGTTCAGGTGGTAGAAGTCACCTTCTGACTTCTGACTTCTCAGCTGTGCTTTTAGGAGGAACTCCACTGCTTCACTGCTGTTCTTATGCCAGCTGTGGTCTGTGTAGACTGTGTTGCCCACAGAAGATGCTAAGTCTCTAACATCTGAGTTGTGTGACTAGGACTAAGAAACTCAACTGTTCTCCTGCTGCTAATTTCCCAGTTGTGTTCTAGGTAGGCAGTGTTCTGCGCTGGAGCTGACCTTTATTTACTTAGTCATTCAATCTGTCAATAAATACTTAAAGAACTTCTATTGTGATGTTTCCACAGCATTATTGTAATAGGAAGCAGGAGCTAGATGTGTCTTTCATTCCTTTATAGATGCATTAATAAGAAACAGGTAAGATTAGCAGTGGATGAAAGAAAGTGATGCAGGGTAAAAAGTAAGATGGACTTTTGAGTGGATAGAGAAGACTCTTTCAGGAGCAGCCACTGTAAAGGAGCTATAGTGGGAAAAAATGGTCCAGGCAAAGAAATTATGCAAAATTTCAAGATGTGTTTAGCAATTTTCAATTTTGCCTTAAAATCAACATACCGCATGCTTCCATTTTTAATCCCTGTAAGTCCTGCCAAATCCTAATTTCCAATGTTCTACAAGGTAGTCCTATTCAGACTGAGTTTCCCAGCAAATTTCACCTCTTGCTAAAGAGCCTTGAATTTTCAACAGGAAGCTGCCTAATTAAGCTCAGTAGTAAACCCACAGTCTGCCTCTTCTGTAGGCCCATCAAAACCTTCTCCAGTATCTTTATAACAGCCATGATGCACTCTAATACCTATTTTGTTAACTCAGTAAGTACTTTGTGAGTATAGGCTCCTCTGCTAATATCCCCTAAGCACTGTAATAGAGACTTAGTCATTATCTAAGCTTATAGTTAGTTTCTGGATAGTAAAGATTATGACTTCATCTTTAATCCCATCACCTAGCATTTCCTTGAACATAAACATGAGCCTAAGAGATGCCTTTCTGATCTCCATTTTTTTTTATGTTATTCATGGGCAAAAGGCTGTTTTGTGTATTTTGTTAGGAATTAATACACTTAGAATTATTTATTTAGTTTTAAGTCAACCAGTAGCCAGTCAAATATTTGAGCACAATAGTATTTGTTTCAGTTTTATTTTTGTCCAAATTGGCAACACTTTAAAACCCAGCCAGCAAAGAAAATATATGTGTAGTAATCTTATTTGCAAATATATGTGTAGTAATCTTATTTGCATTTCCACCCTTGATAAGCCATGCTTATGATTATTATCCTCTGTATAGTTATTGTTAACTCTTCGGCATTTTTAAATTCTTTTTACTGTTTTTTTTTATAAATACAAAATAAAGAAGAAAAAAAAACAAAAGAAAAAGCTAGTCAGAAATAGAAAAAAAAAAAAAAAAAAAAAAAACCCAGCCAGCAAGTGTTTATCATACAAACATGCTTCTTTCTGTAATTGTCATCTTCTTTCCCCACATGTTAATTACTTTTCCATTACTGTTTATAAAAAATCTTAAAAAGTGAATGATTTATTTTGAAATCATGCTTCACAAATTCCAGCCCTTAGTCATTTGATTCTATTGCTTTGGGCCCACAGTGGCATAGTACACAATGGTGGGGGCATATGATGGAGGCAGTGCTTCTAGCTAATGATGGTTAGAAAAATTGTTTGTGCCCAGTTACTCAGCTCCATCTCACAATGATAGGCCTCTTAGAGTTATTTCTCCCAATAGCATTGTAGGCTGGCTGTTAGTTCTGCACGTAAAAGCAAACACACACTAGCAAGGCCACACACTAGAGTTTATTTAAGAGAAAAGTCCCAGGCAGGTAAAGAGATAGAGGAGCAAAAAAGAAGTCAGGGGACAGAGAAGGAAAGGACCGAGCACACACTTGCAGCCACTTTTTAAAGGAAGGGGCATGCATGGGTATGTGTCATGGGTCTAGGGAGGTGCTTCCAGGTCCAGCCATGGTCCAGGGAGGTGCTTCCATACTCAGTGTTGCAGGGTTTATGTAGCCACGCCCAGGGGCGTGCCCCAGTACAAGGTGCATCCCACCTGACCTGGGGGGCTCAGCTAGGGAATGCCAGGAATCCTTACACTGCCATCCAATAGTTTAGCTGTTTGTCTTTGTGAAATACATCCAAAGCATAGCATTCCATCATGGTCTTCTCCTCTACATTTCACTCTGTTTTGTTCTTCAAAGATATATGTGCTATTTGGGCTCCAAGCAGAGCACAGGTGGTGAGATAAACCAAGTCCAACCACCATAAAGGCCCAAAGCTGGTGTTTTATATTACTGATAGTAATAATTTAGGATGGATTATTCTAAAAAAGATTCACCCACCTTTCTGCCAAATTTATGGAACAAGGTCTTCAAGACTAAACCCATTTTAAATAGTCTTCTTGACTAAATGGTCAACAGGTGGAGGGAACTCTGGCTTATTTGCTTGCCATCTGGTTTCTCTTTGTAACTCTTGTTAGGGTTTCTCTTCCTTTATCCATACCAAAGTTACTAAGATGGAAAAATTTCTTCCTTGTCCTCAGGGAATACACTTCTGATGATAGCTCTGTAGGGTCTAGTTATATTTTAATGGCCTATGTTAAATCCCTCCATGTCTTGGGTGGGCTCTGAGTAGTGTGATCAGTTCCTGGGCCTGTGAGCCACAAGAACTAATCCTTGGATTTCACTGAATCTTGCAAAAGCAGAGGTTCCTTACTTAGTAAATATAATCATTTGGATATCAATCTAAGTTTGCCTGTTTCCCTGACTCTTCTAATTATATAGTTTCTGAATAGTATTTTTTATGATGCTAAGGTAGAGATAATTCTACTCTATTCTATTTAGTCAAACAATGAGATGAGTGCTTTGTTTTATGCTATGAACCTGTATGACTCTTCTCCATGATTTAGCTGTAGCATGTATCTCTGTTTCTTCCCATTACAAAATGTCCAGGAAGCAGTTGAGTTTCACAACAGGTTGTGGCAGAGAATGGGTTAGAGAAAATGAGCAGATTTGCTTTTAAAATGTTGTTTAGTGCCTCAAGTTAAAGTGATTAAACAGTCCATCTTCCAGCTCCATTCACCTCTAGCCTTTCCCTGTCTTCTTTTCCTAGTCAATGTCAACAGAATAACATTCCTAATCTGTGAATAAGGCAATTGAAGATTAATAGACTGTCACACATCTTTAAGGAATCTCATTTTTCTCCAGACTCAATACATTACAATGTGTAATAAAAAAAAAAGTTATAGTAGCAAATACGTTTTACTTATATTTCTTCAGTCTAGATAGCAACTCTTACTTGATGTCTTCCAAGAATATTACCACAGAAAATAAAATCAATGGAAAGTGACTCTGGCTACCTATTTCTACAAAAGAGAACTAGAATTTATACACATTTAAAAGGAAAAGGAGTATGTCAAGTGCACAGTTAGAGTCACTAATCTTTATACATTCATTTACTTATATGACCACCAATTTATTTAGTCATGTTTTACACATTTACTTATAAAGTTATACTTTCCATCTACCTACTTATCTGTCCATCCTTTAAACTATTAATCAAGTTCTAATTGTGACCTGATAATATGTTTTATCTATCCATTCATCTGTATATTAAGTATTAGATATTTTTATTTTAACATATATGCCTATTATCTATGTACTTGTAATGCAATTTTTAATTCATCTGACAAAGTATTTGAACAATAATGTTGGAACCCAGTATAAGCATTAAACTGAGCTGATCTCTGTGTAAACACTAAAGCTTTTGCTGAGATAAAATAAAACTATGTAAGTTGAGAATGTCAGTGTGAACTTAAAAATAGAGCAAATGATGTTTCAAATGGAAGGGGGAAAGAGAATGAAGACACATGACATTTTATTTCATACCCTATAAGCAAATGTTACCAGATATCATTTCTATGCATTAGAGGCTTCTAGAGAACAGACTGTTGTAATTCCAGGGGAAACCTTGTACTCTGTCCAAGCTCTGTAAGCCAAAAATTTCAAGTTGACTGGGGATAATTTGAGCTGACTTTATTTAACTCAGACTAATAGCATCTGACGCAACAAATATGATTTCCACCATGTGCTAAGTAATAATTTCACCTACATGAATTTTAATGCATGAATCTTAGACAGACCTCTGTTTAGAGTAATTGCTCAAAGGATCACCATGTGCCATTTTAGTATATTTGTGCTTAGATAGTATATATTAGAAGGCTCTCAGAATTATTGTGATTTTACTTTCTGTAAGACCCCCCAGAAAGCAGTGACATAGATTTTGAATAAGTAGAAATTATCTTCAACTTTTAGTCACTGTTGTACTTACAGATTAACCTGATGAGTCATTCAATGAAGGTGTAATGATTGCCTGATATCTTATGCCAGACACTATCCTGTGTTTTTTATACATGGCAATGTTTAATCTCAATTCCATCAAAGAAATATTACTTTTATTATAAGTAAAAATGAAATTGAGGCTTAAGGAGATACTAAAGTTAAAGATTAGTGGCAGGTTGAACTGATATTAAAACTCACTTTAATTCAATAATGAAGGTATGCTTCTTATTTACTAACAGTCACATTAACAGTTAACCAGATTTTACAATCAACTCATCCACACATTATTTTAGGACACAGAATACCTGTGATTTAGGCAGTCCTACCTCTACATTAGAGATAAAGAAGCTGAGGGTTTAAAAAAATTTCTAAAATTTCCAAAATTTATGAAGCTTGTAAGTATCAGAAATAACCTAGAAACCCAAAACTTTATCACCAAGGACTATGCATTTAACACAATGTTCATCTTCAAACCCTAATGGAGAAGATGAGTAGTACATCTCATTATTATAATACGAAATTAAAAGAAGCTAACTGGTCAACAATGCATAGGCACTGAGAAATATCATTTATTTTTGGTCTTTATTTTATTTTTCTATTTAAAAGTTTTTTAAAACATACTCACCAATGTTCCCCCTCCCTCCTCTCTTCCCAATCATCTCCCAACGTTCCCCATACCCCCCCATGGATGCATTAGAGAGGGTAAGGACTCCCAGGGTGACTCCCAGTATCACTGCTAAACAGGTATTTCTCTGTTGAAAATGGGCTCTAAGTATCCAGTTTCTGCACCAGAAAAAAAAAAAATTCTGGTCCCACTGTCAGAGACTCCACAAACTGTCTATGTCATTTGACTGTCATCCACATTCAAAAAACCTAGTTCAGTCCCATATGGATTCCCCAGCTGTCAGTCCAGTGTCAGTGAATTGTGAATAGCTCTAGGTCAGCAGTCTTTTTGGGTTTCCTCATCATGATCTTGACCCATTTACTCTTATAATCTCTTCTCTTCCTTACTGAACTGAGAGATCAACCCAGTGCTTAGCTGTGGATCTCTGAATATGCTTCCTTTAGTTGCTGGATAATGACAGAGTGGTCATTAATTTGATTCTAGGGGGAGGTCACTTTATGCACTGACATTAATCCATACACATATGAACACCTGATTTTTGACAAAGAAGCCAAAAACATACAATGGAAAAAAATAAAGCATCTTTAAATGGTACTGGCATAACTGGATAGTGGCATGTACAAGACTACAAGTAGATTCATGTATATCAGCCTGTACAAAACTCAAGTCTAAGTGGATCAAACATCTAAACATAAATTCAGTTACAGTAGTCCTGATTTTAAAAAAATGCAAGATATATCTTTGAATACATTGGCACAGACAAGCACTTCCTAAATATAATACCAATAGCAGAGATACTGAGAGCAACAAGTAATAAATGGGACCTCCTCAAACTGAGAAGCTTCTGTAAGGCAAAGGACAATAAGATCAAACAACAACATACAGAATGGGAAAAGATATCAATAACCCTGCATCTGATGGAGGGCTGATCTCTAAAATATATAAAGAACTCAAGAAACTAGGTGTCAAAATACCAAATAATCCAATTAAAAAAGGGGTACAAAGAGAATTTGCAACAGAAAAATCTCAAATGACAGAAAGACAAAGATTTGCTCAACATCCTTAGCCATTAGGGAATTGCAAATCAAGACAACTCTAAGATTCCATCTTACACATGTCAGAATGGTTAAGATCAAAAACACTGATGACAACCTATGTTGGAGGGGATGTTGAGTAAGAAGAAAGGTCATGTCATGATTTGCCAATCAGGAACATTTATACTATCAAAGATGTGTTTGAACGTTAAAACAGACCAGGATATACAGGAATCAAACAGTTTTGAAAACCCCAGGATATATATTTCTATTTGACTGGAAGTCAAAGAGAAAGATCCATGCTAATAAGATTACACCAATCTTGATAAAGTGCTATCAAGCCAGGTAGGATTGCAGATAAGCCTCCAGGACACAGGCTTCTGGAAAAGTGAATGTATTCTTATCAGTACGGTAAGGTCCTCTCTTTGAAGGCATTACCTTCCTAACTGCTCTTCAGCATTAGAAATGGTCTTATTCCACCTGAAAAAGTGCTTTTCATCTTTAGCCATCAGAGAAATGCAAATCAAAACAACTTTGAGATACCACCTAACACCTGTTAGATTGGCTAAGATAAAAGGCACAGATGACAGCCTATGTTGGAGAGGATGCGGAGCAAGGGGAACACTCCTCCATTGTTGGTGGGAGTGTAAGCTTGTTCAGCCACTTTGGAATGCAATATGGTGGTTTCTCAGA
>PVIH01030977.1:0-11437 GCA_004025045.1 Sigmodon hispidus | reverse complement strand
AAGAGGCACATTCACACTCCAAAGGTATTAGCTCAACTATGTTCATAGCAGCATTATTTGTAATAGCAAGAACCTGGAAACAACCTAGATGTCCCTCAACTGAAGAATGGATTAACAAACTGTGGTACATCTACACAATGGAATACTATGCAGCAGTAAGAAAAAATGATATCCTAAAATTCACAGGCAAATGGAGGGAATTGGAGAATATCCTCCTGAGCGAAGTCTCACAAACTCAGAGAGATAAGCAGGGGATGTACTCACTCACTAGTGGTCTCTAAACAAACAAATAAGAAAAAAAGCCAAACATGCCCAAGAGGCAAACCACAACCACCGAACAGCTTGGGACCAGAAACACCCTGGACTGACCCTTCAAACCCCAGTCCAAATATAGGAACACCTGACTCACTCTTGAGGGAGGGGGGACAATACTGGATTTGGCCAGGAGTGGAGACTGATCCAAGCATTATTGGGTCAGTGGGACCATAGGACTGTCTGCTCCCTGCCCAGGGAGGGGATGGGGAGTTGCAGAGAAGAAAAATGACCAGATGTGGTGGGAGGGGGAAGAGACCTTGAATAAGGATATACAGGGATGGAAAAAAAAATTCAGAGGGAAAGATGAACACAAAGAAAAAAAATAAAATAAAATAAAAAATAAAAAATTGAATTAAAAAAAATAAAAAAAATAAAAAATTGAATTAAAAAAAAAAAAGAAAAGAAAACAGACAGCCTTCCAAATGAAGATTTTCCCCCACCCACATTGTCTTCATGGATAATTTGACTTTGGTAAATGATATAAAACTTCATTGTATTATATGTTGTTTATATTCATTTTTTAAAAAATGTATAAAGTGTTTTGCAATAAATAAGTTTTCAGTGGAAAACAAAAAAAAAAGAAAAGAAAAAAACTGAGCAAAGTGAAATCAATACCATTTTATATTCTTCTATAAGTCTCCTGCTGTCTGTCTGTTTTTGTGTTTGTCTTCAAAAAATTCTTTTAACCTATATGTTGTAGTGTAGAAAGTTTTCCAATTTCAGGCCAGCATAGATTACATATTGAGAACTTGTCCCAAAAAATGTAATTAAAAAATCTAATTTATTAATATCCAAAAGGTTGAGTCTTCTTCTTCAAGTAGTAAGCAGATAGAAATAGAAGATATTACTGTGTCAGATGTAAAAAAAAATCACTTTAAACAAGACAAAGGAGCATTTTCTAAACTCTCATACTCTAGACTAAACAGTAAGGATGGAAATATAATATGAAGTGATGAACAAGACATATCCAATTATGATGCAACAGAGTTTCATCTAATGGACTTTTAACACTCTACCAGCTTCACTGAGATGTTATAATAAGTATTACCCAGAGTTATGCTTCAAAGCCTCAGTTGGCTTTCTGAAATAAAGACTTAAGAGTTACTTTTGATGTTCTTTAATTTTTCACATGCCCTGAAAAATGTCTCATGCATTCTTGGGTACACTATTCTGTTGATCATTATAGCCAACATTGTCCCAAGCTGAACTCTTTGCAAATCAAATGTTCTGGTTTGAAAATTTGAGTAATCTACAACGATACATAGAAGTCTTAGTCACTCTATAACGTGACAGGTTTTGATACCAAGTCTACAAGAAAATGCAAAAGTTAAATAAGGGCATAAAACAGGGTCCTAGTCCTGTAGGGCTGGTGTCGTTAATAAGAGAGAGATGAGGATTGTCTTTCTTCACATACATAAACAACAGTTCATGTGAGGACACATTAATAAAATGTCATTTATAAACCGGGAAGAGAGGCTTCACTGGGATCTGAATTTCTGAAGTCCTGTTCCTGGATTTCCACCTGTCAGAATTGTGAAGAAACTACATTTTTATTGTGTATAGTACACATTTTCCTGTGTTTTGTTGTATTGACTACAGCAAATCACCACATACAAAGCTTTCTAAAGTGGCACTTAGGGGCTGGAGCACAGTTAAGAATAGTTCATTGGTTAATAATGCTTGCTAAATAATCACAAGGACTGCAGTTTGAAATCCAGGACCCATGTACCAAGCTGGGCATCCCATTTACGCCTGTAATTCCAACTCTGAGGGAAAAAAAAACAGGATTTCTAGGGCTTTCCTGGCTTCCAGCCTAACTAAGAAAATGCCAATTCCAGATTCAGACAAGGACCTCCCTCATAGAAGCCATCAGTGACAGAGAAGGACATCAGATGCCTTTTCTGTCCTCAGTGTGCATACATACACAGGCAAATGCACCCATACACAAATGTATGATAAGTAAACAAAATTGACATTTTTCTTCAAGAGCATTCATTACTATAAAAATTGCTATCATTTTTGTCAATTTTAAAATTCTTTTCTTCTTGATAAGTTTAGCCAACTGTAAAAGCCTGCACTTACATATACTTCTGAATGAAGCCTATTGCTTATACCACTCATTTGCACTAAACATAAATATTGAAATAAAACTTTTCAATCCACCAGAAACATAGAACATATAAGGGAAATAAATAATTTCTGTGATATACACTTTACAGAAAGGCTCAGTGAATTAATAAATTTAATATATTGCAAACATCTCTAAATTAAAATATATTAACAAAATAATATTAGAATCTTAATGTAACTATTCAACTTAAGAAAGTCATTCCAAGTTTTATTAAACATAAAAATATCCTAGGAATATTTGTGGTAATGGAAGGTGCAAGGGAATTGGCTATACTATTAAACAACAATGACATACAATAAACATTTGTATTCCCAAGAAAGACAATTCTATAAACATACAACATAACTTTCAGACAGATGGTACCCTATAAAAGATTTGAAGATTATAGAAAGAAGAGGATCAGTTCAAAAGCCTTGAATGAAAATTGTAACAACAAAGAAAAATGTAATATTTTCATATTAAAATATTTCATATATGGGCAAAATACAATGATTATAATTTGAGAATAATGGTTGCCGTGAAATGGGTGAATTCATGACATTAAATAAAGCAAGACTATATAACTTTTAAAAATTAAAGCACAAAATACGATGAGTCAGGCATGGTAGTATATGCCCATATCTCCAACATCCAAACAGTTACTTAAACTACTTAAGGAAGACTGTTCCATTGGAAGCTCCACTTGAGCCCTCCTCCTCCCTCTCCAAATCCTGCTGACAAGCAGCAGTCCTCCCCAGGGCTACTCAAGACTGTGCCTACAAGGTATTTAAGCTCCTGTCCCTAGACCTGCCATGTTTTCACACACACACAGAGAGAGAGAGAGAGAGAGAGAGAGAGAGAGAGAGAGAGAGAGAGAGAGAGATCATCCAGCAGTGATTTGTTCAGATTAAACCTGGTCCTTTACTTTTTAATTTGGCTCTATTTGGCTTATTGTGTCAGTGAAAACAACCACTATTAGGGATTAAAACATACTTATCATGTGGTGCCAAGCCAGGTAGAATTGGGCCTCTCCTGCCAGTAGCTGGCCATGTGGGCGCATTTCCTGCCATTCTCCCCGCAACACGGGAAGCTACACTCCCTCTTACCCTCTGGATCAACTTTGAGCTCAGGTAAGCCACCCATTTCCAAGCCAAAAAAATAGACCATAAGGGATTCAGGATCTCTTCCAAGACTTTTGACCCCTTTTGGGTCAAAGGCTTCTGGGTTACCCTGCCAGGATATGGCGGCGACAGAGCAAGCTCGATTTGTTTCTGGAGCAAAGTCTGTCTTTGTTCTGTGGGACCTTTGGTTAGGAAACATTCTATCCAAAGACACCTCCCCACCACTTGACCCAGGTTATTATGTGGGACATCTCACCCTAGGCTTATCTCCAGCACAGGCTTGAAAGTGGGCAGCACTGAATCTAACTCCGATCCCCACTTGTTGCAAAATATATCCAAATTGGGGCTGTCTCACACCATATGCCCTCACCCAGGATTTTGGGGCTCTACCCCTTCTCCCTTGTTCTCTCTTTTTCTGTTTTCCACCCCCTTCCATTCTCTATTCCTGACTACTCTCCCACCCTAAACAGCGTACATGTCTCATTCTTCCATTTGTTATAGTGTGTAAATGAAATCCAGAGACACCTACTGCTTCATGCCCAGCACATGGCTATTTGCCCTCCCCGCAACTACCTAGAAGACCCACAGCTTAAGCTCCAGCTGGCTGCATTCTCCACGTGGCTCTGGCTCTTGGGGCTTGTAGACCCACAGAGATACCTCTCCTATCTTCTGCTTCTTCCTGGCTTTCTCTCACCTTAGAGTCAGACTTCAGGCCCACTAGGCTATCTGTTGGAGGCCACAAAAATATGCAGCAGATGACAACTGATATCCGTTAGGTTGAACCACCAGTTAAATAACTCTCTGTTGGAGGAACCTCATTAAGCAAGGCTATGCCTATGAATGACTGATTGCCTTTGTCTGTAATTTTCTTGTGTGTTACCATAATTCTCCCTTAAAACAACCATGGGACTCTTCTCACAACTGTGGGCAGTATGTTCTTTACTTATTGGGCACAGATATTCCTTTAAACTGACAAAAAGATGACTTCCTCCTCTACTATGTAACTTTGGTGAATAAAATATGCCTTCATAGCTAAGCCTTTGTGTGGTGACATATTGTATATTTAATAAAATCAGTCTGGAATATCAGTGGACAGAATCTCTCCAGCCTTTTTTAAAATTACAAGATGATTGGTCTATGGCTCAGGCTTATTACTTGCTAACTCTTATACTCAACCCATATTTCTTATTTATGTTTAGCCATGTGCCTTGGTACCTTTTGCTCAGTGCAGCATTCTCATCCCTCTTCCTCTATGTCTCACTTTCATCTGCTGACATCTTATTCATGTCCTGTCTGAGTCACCACTATCTGATCCTTGTGGCTTGACTGTGGGTGATTCTGTTCTTTGATATGTCATGCTGACTTTCATTAAGTATGTAATATATCACCACACTTTTGTTCCACAAAATAGTGTGAATTTTAGAGCCCTGTTTTCTATCATTAGCTAGCTGACAAGGCAATCACATACAATTAACTGATTTAAAACCCCAGAGCAAATTCAAACTAGACTGATTGTCTCTGTAAAAGAATCATAAGTTAAAACTTCACAGATAATGCACAAAGACAGAGTCGTAAATGTCTGATTGTTGAACCAAGGTTATTAGGCACAAAAGTGACCTAAATTACCACGCTAGTCTCTCTTTCCTGGTCTGGCTGATAATACAGACCCAGTGGTCACTACCTATTCAAATCCTGTAGCAATTAACACCCTGCACATATCTCTAGTCTCAGTTTATGGTACAGGATTCAAGGCTCAGATAACTAACTGTTTATACTTAAGTCCTGAAATTTATGTGGATAACAGGAAAAAGCAATATTTATGTGGATAACAGGAAAAAGCAATTAAACAATTAACCAAGTACAGAGGAAAACAGCTTTATATCCAGCTAATAACCACAGGAAGTCTTGCAATCACCCAGGACTGCAGCCTTGAATAAAGAGTTCCAGGCATTTCTCTTTGTGATCTGGGGTTGCATGCAGGATGGAGAATACATTTTAGGCTTGGGGCACTTTTGAATGTTAGTGCTTGTTGGGCAACACCAAAGTCCTTGGTGCAACACCCTAAACCCCTCGTTGCCATAGTTACTCACTTGCAGCCATTCCTACCAGCATGGTACTCTCCCACTCAACATAAACAATATAAACAATCCTAATCTAAGACAAAACAACCTTTTTACATTTTATGGCAGTCTATAATGTTAGTTACACTTAAGAAATATAGAGTAATACATGACTTCTTTATGTCTTCCTTAGATCTCTCAATACTTTAGCTGTTTTTCTTTTGTAATCACTTGTAGACTATCTCATTAGGAGATACCATTACAGCTGAACTCCCCTTCACAGCTGCAGCTGTGCCACTAATCAGGAAGCTGGCAAGTTCATTTCTTATTCCATAACACAATGGTTCTTCCTCTTATCATTTACTCAAGGAATAGATTTTAACCCTGAGATGTACCCCTTTTATTTCCTCAAGCCTTCCATTGAATATATGTGTGTATGTATATATATATATATAGTAGGTCAGGCTCATAGATCTAAGGAAATTGGCTCAAACCAGTTGCCAAGGCATGCACATAATGTACTTCCTTGTGAGCTAACCTGGACTCCCTGAGGACCTAGCAACAGCCACTGTCTAATTCATGATTGCTCAGAATCTCCCTAGCAACAGGCACTGCCCAGAGTTCCTGATCATTGGGAATCTGCTTTGCAACAGATGCTGCCATTTCTCCTGATCATGCCCAGCCAATGAGGGACAGCTATGCAATACCACCAGGTTGTGACACAGCCTGGGTGTTGGGAGGAGGATATATAATGCTCTCCTCATTGTTGAATAAAGGAGTCAACTGACTCCCAGCATCTGTGTCATTGACTCTGTGCTTTCCCCCCATCCCCCAAGGGAACTGTTAGGACCCAGTAATATACATATACATATATATGCTGTATAGAATTAGAGCTTAAAAGTATGACTCTCAGTAAGTGTGTGATCTTATTCCCTCTGTTAGATAAGAATTACTTTGAAGTCCCGCTACTCTGAAGGCATTCTATTTCCAAACTTGGGTGCAGTACTGGGAGCTGGTCTCTCAGGCTACAATAGCTATCTCTTGTTTTCCACATGCAGTCCTGCAGCTCATTTTCACTTTTAACTTCCTCACTTCTAAAAAAAGTCTTTTATTCCTTTGATTTCTTATATGCTATATATATTGTATATACTGTATATCCTCTTATTTGAGGATATTTAAGGTGTTCATCTGACATGATTTCCTACAGAAAGTTTTGTCTGTATTTCTGTTTTTAAGTCTAGTCTGTTTTGTGTATATGGATGAAAATATGACCACCGCATGCTTGTTTCTGAATAGTCTTGGGTTCTTGAGTCTATGTGTTGTGTGTGTCTTGGTAATAGTGCAGCTGCTATTATAGCTAGCTGCATGAGCTCAGAATTTGTCTCTGGGATTTGTTGAATCTGATGTGATGACAGAAAAAGTTACCTTTTGTTTTTCTGCCTTATTGAAAAAAACAGCTAAAGAAAAGGGTATGGTTAAAAAAATCTGTAATGAAAAGTTAGCTTAAAACTTGTAATTCCAGATTGAAACTGCTCCAAGAAACAACATGTGGTCTGCCACCACCTTAATTAAGGACAACACACTGGTAGCCAGCATTTTGACTAAAGATGGATAACAGGGAGGTCACATGACTCCAATGCCATCTTAAATAAAGGTGACCATATGGAATGGGTCCACCAAGAGATAACAAATATTTTAGATTAGGATAAATTTCTGCATGATAATTTCTGCCCTGTCTTAAAAACAAGGTTTATGAAAGATGGAATTTTTAAAAATGCTGGCTTACTGAGACATCAAAATTACACCTTCATACAACCATGTATAGGGATATATCTTCCTGGCAGCCAGATTTTTGCAATGCAAGAGTAATCCCTGTGGTATTGATTTTAGAAACACTAAATTGTTTCCACTGTAAAAACTGGGTTTTGGATTCTAGAGATATTAAATTGCTTATACCTAACAGATAATGATCCTCTGATCTCCAAGTGCTTTGATGATCTGAGAATATGACATTTAATAAAAAAGCTTCTCATGATAGAGACATGCCAGTCCTTGCAGCATTCTGCATCTCCAGCAAAGAAGATAGATGGCCACAGAAATTCCACCTGGGGCTTGCTTTAAATGTAGTGAAGTCAATGGAAACCTTCCCTGCACCTTAGCTGCTGCTAAGATCCTGTCCAGACTGTGGCCAAGCAGGATACTGGGAAACTGATTGCCCCATTCTTCAAATACAAGGTAGGTCAGTGTCCCTAAATTCCTATTCCATAAGAAACTCTGTCAGAAATTCTGGGCCTGGAAGCTGAAGACTGATAACTGCCTTGGGACTTCTGTCCCCAATGACCTTGGAGAAGCCTGAAGTAGTTGCCTAGGTAGCCAGAAAGCTGTCTGTCTTCTGCTTACTAAGGTGAAATTTATCCTTCTCAGAGCTGATGGTGTTTGATGATTAGGATACTGATAGATATACCAGTTTAATAGCTCCCACATTCCCCAAAGCTACAATGACCTTGTTAGCTCATTAATTCATTAAATTTTCTGTTAAAAATACAGACAGGATTGCCTTGTTGGGCCTCACATGTATGTAAAGATGTTTCAGACTTCTGTCCTCTTTCTATGCCATTATTACACTAGAATTTCAGAGTGTCAAAGTTTTAGCATTGATAAATGCAGTTTTGATAAACTAGTAGAGAGCACTGACTACAAACAGCTTTCAGAAATTCTTCAATTCCTGTGGATTTTACTGGTTCCAGCTTTTATGACTGCGTAAGGTCTTTTTCAGGATTACTGTATTGTCTCCAGCCACATACAACAAAACACAGCTGAAATGCCAACTTCTCTTCCCCTTCTGGAGCAGGTTAGCATTGAAAAGGGTATGGAAGCCTCCAGGATTGTTCAACTCTGTTCCCTCCCCTTGCTTCAGCATCTTTCCCTCCTTCATTCACTCAACCTCTTTCATTCAGTAAGTTGGGTTGACTTAAAGGTATGTTTCATTTTGCTAAAAGTAGGTCCTAGGAAAAATGTCCTTGCTTTTTAACCCAAAAAGGCATAGCCTTTGCTATGACACCAAGGTATAAATCTGTTCCAGCTGTTTAACAGGCATTTGCAGGCTCCTGGGGAAAGAGTTTTACGACTGTATGAAGAAACCTGGCAGCACTCTGTAGCAGGGGCAGATAAAGTCTGCCTGTCACCATACCCACAGCTGCTGCTAAGGGAATTTGCATGGCTACCCACCTCGACCTCGAACTGAGCAAACAGATAACTTCTGGGGTCTCTGAAGGGCAGACTCAGACCCTGCCCAGAGAGGTGACAGGAGGCACACAAGCCCGAGTGCCACAAGTGATCAGGAGCCATCTAATCGTAAACCACTGAAGCCATGGGCAAACATTAGTGCAAAAAATTACATAATAATACAAAGAACAACATGGTAACTCCAGAAGAGAGAGGCAATCTTACAAATACAAGACCTGAACTGAGCAATGAAGAGGAAACAGAAGGAAGCAACACCAAAAATTCCTTTTTGATGATCATCGAAGCTTTCAAAGAAGATATGAAAAATAGCCTTAAAGGAATAGAAGAAAATACAAAGAAAAAATTGAAGAGATGAACAAATCTATGAAAGAAACATGCAAGGAACTAAAAGCTGAAATAAAAGCTGAAATGGAAGCAATAAAAAAGGCACAAAATGAGGCAAAGATGGAAATAGAAAATCTGAAGAAAAAAGCTGGAACCACAGAATACGAACATAACAAACAGAGTTCAAGACATGGAAGATAGAATCTCTGAAGTGGAAGACTCAGTAGCTCAAATAGATACATCAGTCAAAGAAAAATAGTAAAACTAAAAAAGCCATAACTCAAAATGTTCAGGAAATCTGGGACACCATGAAAAGACCTAATTTGAGAATAATAGAAATAGAAGAAGGAGAAGAATACCAGCTCAAAGGCACAGATAATGTTTTCAATAAAATCATAGAAGAAAACTTCCCTAACCTGAAGAAGGAAATGCCTATAAAGTTACAAGAAGCTTACAGAACACCAAATAGATATGACCCCCCAAAAAAGTCAGGGTGCCACATTATAATCAAGCCACAAAACATATAGAACAAAGAAAAAATTTTAAGAGCTGCAAAACAAAAGGGCCAACTCACATATAAAGGTAGACCCATTAGAATAACACCTGACTATTCAATGGAAAAGATGAAAGCTAGAAGGGCTTGGTCAGAAGTTATATAGATGCTAAAACAGCATGGCTGCCAAACTAGACTACTATACCCTGCAAAATTATCAATCACCATAGATGGAGTAAACAAGGTATTTCATGACAAAGTCAGACTGAAAGAATATCTATCTACCAATCCAGCACTACAGAGAGTATTAGAGGGAAAACTCCAACCTAAGGACCCCAGATACACCCATGAAATCACAAACAACCAATAATTCCACAGAAGAATACCCTAGAGAAAGGAAATACAAACAAGTTACCACCAAAAAATGGCAGGAAATATGAATCAATGGTCACTAATTTCCCTTAATATCAATGGTCTCAACTCTCTTATAAAACGTCACACACTAACAAGATGGATACAACAACAGAAGCCATCCTTCTGCTGCCTACAAGAAACACACCTCAACTGCAAAGACAGACACAGGCTTAGAATAAATGGCTGGGAAAAGATTTTCCAGTAAAACGATCCTAAGATACAAGCAGGGGTTGCAATCCTAATATCTAACAAAGTAGACTTTAAGCTAAAAGCAGTTAAAAGGGACCAAGATGGTCATTATTTGTTCATCACAGGAAAAATTGGTCAAGAGGAGATTTCAATCTTAAATATTTATGCCCCTAATATAAGGCATACCTACTTATGTAAAAGAAACACTGCTAAAGCTCGAATCCCAAATCAATTCTTACACCCTAATAGTGGGAGACTTCAATACCCCACTTTCAACCCTGGATACATCAACCAGACAGAGTCACAACAGAGAAATAAGGAGTCTAAAAGAGGTTATGATGCAAATGGATTTCATAGATATCTACAGAACCTTCCACCCACAGGCAAAGGAATATACATATTTCTCAGTTCCTCATGGAACTTTCTCCAAAACTGACCAAATAATTGGTCATAAAGCAAATATCAACAGATACAAAGAAAATGGAAGTAATCCCTTCTAACATATCAGACCACCAGGGCCTAAAGTTAGAGTTCAACAACATCAAAACCCAAAGAAAGCCTACCAACTCATGGAAACTAAACATCACTTAGCTGAACCATCTCTGAGTCAAGGAAGAAATTAAGGAAGAAATCAAAGTCTTCCTAGAATTCAATGAAAATGAATCTACAACATATCCAAACTAGTGGGACACAATGAAAGCAGTCTTAAGAGGAAAATTCATAGCGTTAGATGCCTAAATGAAAAACCTAGAGAAATCCCACACTAGAGACCTAACAGCGCAGCTGAAAGCCTTAGAACAATCAGAATCAAACTCACCTAGAACAAGTAGATGGCAGGAAATAATCAAACTTAGAGCTGAAATCAATACAAGTGAAACAAAAAGAACAATACAAAAAATCAATGAATCTAAGAGTTGGATCTTTGAGAAAGTTTACAAGATAGATAAGCCCTTAGCCAAACGAATCAAAAACAGAGAGAGTGTGTTCAAATCAACAAAATCAGAAATGAAAAGGGGGACATAACAACAGACCCCCAGGAAATACAGAGAATTATCAGATCATATTTTGAAAATCTGTATTCCACAAAAATGGAAAACCTAGAAGAAATGGACAGCTTTCTGGACAGGTACCATCTACCAAAATTAAATGAAGATCAGATTAATTA
>PVIH01030976.1:0-11441 GCA_004025045.1 Sigmodon hispidus | reverse complement strand
GCTTTTTCAGCATGTAAGGATATGATCCTGTGGCTTTGTTCCTTTAGTTTGTTTATATGATGGATAACATTTCCAGTTCTTCGTATGTTATACCAGCACTGCATTTCTGGGATGAAGCTTACTTGGTCGTGGTGGATGATATCTTTTATACATTGTTCTATATGGTTTGACAAAATTTTGTTGAGAATTTTTGCATCAATATTCATGAGGGAAATTGGTCTGTAAGTCTCCTTCTTTTTTGTTTCTTTGAGTGGCTTGGGTATTAGGGTGATTGTGGCCTCATAAAAGGAATTTGGCAATATTCCTTCAGTTTCTACTCTGTGAAATAGTTTTAGGAGTAACGGTAGTAATTCTTCTTTGAAAGTCTAGTAGAATTTGGCACTGAAACCATCTGGACCAGGGCTTTTATTTTTGGGGAGGTTTTTAATGACAGCTTCAATTTCCTTAAGAGTTATAGGCCTCTCTAGGTAATTAATCTGATTTTCATTTAATTTTGGTAGATAGTACCTGTCAAGAAAGCTGTCCATTTCCTCTAGGTTTTCCATTTTTGTGGACTACAGATTTTCAAAATATGATCTGATAATTCTCTGTATTTCCTGGGGGTCTGTTGTTATGTCCCCCTTTTCATTTCTGATTTTGTTGATTTGAACACTCTCTCTCTGTTTTTTTATTAGTTTGGCTAAGGGCTAATCTATCTTGTTAACTTTCTCAAAGAACCAACTCTTAGATTTGTTGATTCTTTGTATTGTTCTTTTTGTTTCAATTGTATTGATTTCAGCTCTACGTTTGATTATTTCCTGCCATCTAAGCCTTCTAGGTGAGTTTGCTTCTAATTGTTCTAAGGCTTTCAGCTGCACTGTCAGGTCTCTAGTGTGGGATTTCTCAAGGTTTTTCATATAGGCATCTAGCGCTATGAATTTTCCTCTTAAGACTGCTTTCATTGTGTCCCACAAGTTTGGATACGTTGTAGACTCATTTTCATTGTATTTTAGGAAGACTTTGATTTCTTTTTTAATTTCTTCCTTGACCCAGAGATGGTTCAGCTGAGTGATGTTTAGTTTCCATGAATTGGTTGGCTTTCTTTGGGTTTTGATATTGTTGAGCTCTAACATTAGGCCCTGGTGGTCTGATATGTTACAAGGGATTATTTCCATTTTTTTGTATCTGTTGATATTTGCTTTATGACCAATTATGTGGTTAATTTTGGAGAAAGTTCCATGAGGAGCTGAGAAATATGTATATTCCTTTGCATTTTGGTGGAAGCTTCTGTAGATATCTATTAAATTCATTTGCATGATAACCTCTTTTAGACTCCTTATTTCTCTGTTGATACTCTGTCTGGTTGATCTATCCAGAGATTAAAGTGGGGTATTGAAGTCTCCCACTATTAGGGTGTAAGAATTGATGTGGGATTTGAGCTTTAGCAGTGTTTCTTTTACATAAGTAGGTGCCCTTATATTAAGGGCATAAATATTCAAGATTGAAATTTCCTCTTGACCAATTTTTCCTGTGATGAATAAGTAGTGACCATCTTGGTCCTTTTTAAGTGCTTTTAGCTTAAAGTCTACTTTGTTAGATATTAGGATTGTAACCCTTGCTTGTTTCTTAGGACCGTTTGACTGGAAAATCTTTTCCCAACCCTTTATTCTAAGCCTGTCTCTGTTTTTGTGGTTGAGGTGTGTTTCTCGTAGGCAAGAGAAAGATGGCTTCTGTTGTTGTATCCATCTTGTTAGTGTGTGACGCTTTATAGGAGAGTTGAGACCATTGATATTAAGGGAAATTAGTGACCATTGATTCATATTTCCTGCCCCTTTTGGTGGTAAGTTGTTTGTATTTTCTTTCTCTATAGTATTTTTCTGTGGAATTATTGATTGTTTGTTATTTCATGGGTGTGTCTGGGGTCCTTAGGTTGGAGTTTTCCCTCTAATACTCTCTCTAGTGCTGGATTGGTAGATAGATATTCTTTCAGTCTGATTTTGTCCTGAAATACCTTGTTTACTCCATCTATGGTGTTTGATAATTTTGAAGGGTATAGTATTCTAGTTTGGCATCCATGCTCTTTTGGCATCTGTATAATTTCTGACCAAGCCCTTCTAGCTTTCATCGTTTCCATTGAATATTCAGGCATTATTCTGATGGGTCTGCCTTTATATGTGAGTTGGCCCTTTTCTTTTACAGCTCTTAAAATTTTTTGTTTGTTCTGTATATTTTATGGCTTGATTATAATGTGGTGCGCTGGGGGGGTACCCACCTCGATCTCAAACTTTTTGGGGGTGGTCATATGTATTTGGTGTTCTGTAAGCTTCTTGTATCTTTATAGGCATTTCCTTCTTCAGGTTAGGGAAGTTTTCTTCTATGATTTTATTGAAAACATTATCTGTGCCTTTGAGCTGGTATTCTTCTCCTTCTTCTATTCCTATTATTCTCAAATTAGGACTTTTCATGGTGTCCCAGATTTCCTGAACATTTTGAGTTTGGCTTTTTTGTTTTATCATTTTCTTTGACTGATATTTCTATTTGAGCTACTGAGTCTTCCACTTCCCGAAATTCTGTCTTCCATCTCTTGAACTCTGTTTGTTATGCTATTATCTGTGTTTCCAGCTTTTTTCTTTAGGTTTTCTATTTCCATCTTTGCCTCATTTTGTGCCTTTTTTATTGCTTCTATTTCAGCTTTTATTTGAGCTTTTAGTTCCTGGCATGTTTCTTTCATAGATTTGTTCATGTCTTCCAATTTTTTGTTTGTATTTTCTTCTATTTCTTTAAGGCTATTTTTCATATCTTCTTTGAGAGCTTTGATGATCATCAAAAAGGAATTTTTGGCGTTGCTTCCTTCTGTTTCCTCTTCATTGCTCAGTTCAGGTTTTGTATTTGTAAGATCGCTACTTTCTTCTGGAGTTACCATGTTGTTGTTCATATTACTATGTAATTTTTTGCACTGATGTTTGCCCATGGCTTCAGTGGTTCTCCATGCTGGGATTAAAATTGTGTGCCATTGAAGCCCATCTGTTTGGCCTTGTACTCACAGAGATCCTTTGGATCCTGCTACTATGTGAGTTATCACTACTCTGTTATCTTTGGAACTCCCAGAGATGCAGAAAGATCTTCCAAGTGGTGATGGAGTGTGCTATTTCTGACTAGCCTGACTGTGGGTTGATCTCTTAATATTCCAGGTTTGATTAAATATGTAACATATCACCATGTATCCCCTTCTGTGTCAAAAATAAAAAAGAAGATTATAACTAACATAAAAAACATATATAATAGGAACAATAATTATATACAATATATACAAACAATAATTACATGAGGAATGTCGAGTTTATTAACAAATGACAAATTCATAGAAAATATTCCTTTATTTATTCTATTTTGTTGAGTCCAAAGGATTGTACCTAATCTACTTTGTATCTAACTTGTATTACTAACTAAAAACTATATTTCAATATCTCTAAAACTAATATACTTTAACTTCTTTTTTCTTTATACTTTATTATTATTATTATGAACAAAGATGTCACACTTTCTATCCCTGTATATCCTTATTCAAACTCCCTTCCCCCTCCCACCACATCAGGTTATTTTTTCTTCTCCATGACTCCCCATCCCCTCCCTGGGCTTCTAAGTGAGTTTTTTTTTCTAAAACTGTCACTAGAAAAGTATAACTATTAACTACCTCATCTGCAAATCGTTCGGAGACCCAAGGAAAAAAATAATATTAAGTAAATAGCATGGGCAAGCAAGAAACTTCCAAAAAATGTAAGAAATGAAGCAGCTGGCTGCCTGGACAGTCACGCAAGGTTCTTCTGTGTCATTGAAGCATCCATCTCTGCCCTACAGGCCTAGCATGTCTGATAACTTCTCTGTGAACATTCCTAACTTGTCTTGGCAAGGTTCAGAAATCCTTTTTTGTGTGTGTCTCCTGCTTGTCCATTTTGAATAACATATTGTCAGCAGTCAAGGCAAGAGTACTTTCTTGTGCAGGGACTAACATTTGTCACAAAGAAGATCAATTCATCAAATCATGAACCACTGCCTCATCATCATAAAAATAATTAGAATCTATGTCTTTAAAAGATCTTAAATGCCATATTCTATGGATCTCTAAAGTACTTGAAGAAAACCTGTTTATTTAAAATATATCTGATCTTAAAAGCATAGATAATATGACTATAAGTTTTCTTGTAATGTCTAACTACTAACTTGCATTTCTTTATATCCTAATTAATTAGTAATAATACCTTCCATGCAATAGCAATTTGTATTACATTGTTAGATGAATTATATAAGCATAATACCTTGAACAAACATATATATAGTAACAAATTTAATATCAACTTTATATTAATATATGCAATTTGTATACAATATACAAAAAGTCCAATATAAAATATTTAAAGCTGGTAATTCCTTTTTAAAAATAGATTCAATAATTTACCCTTATATCCTATCATATCTGTATTCCTTTTTTAAAAAGAGGAACCCTGAATCTAATCTCTCTTGTTTAGCTTTTTTCTAACTATAACCAATAACAATTTTTAACCAATTACTCTAAACAATGACAATCATCTAAAACCCATTGAAAGACCAAATACTATCCACCCCACCTCTTGGGAATGTGGGTGCCATGTTCTAAAATTTATTTCCTACTGTCTGAAGGAAATCATCTTTAGGGGATCCTGACAAAAAGTTTTGTTAATTGTCAAGTCTTAAAATAAGTAGTTGTATGATTTGTTGTCCAGTCTCTGCATAACATGAAAGTGCCTGGCTAGAGTAGCCTGTAAAGCAGATTCATCTCAGCTAGCTGCCTTGAAATTGTCCTGAGCAGTTTGTAGGCCATATCTGATCTTTGGTTGGTGTTTGTCAGCCTATTGGCTTTGTTATATATAGTCCATGTGAAATCATCATTGTGGGGCCCCATCTTCCTTTTGAATACTTCTACTTTGCAATTAGGCATTTCCATGGATCATTAAAAAAAACTGATAAGAGACTGAAATCCAACACAATGTACAGGAATCTAAGTATATAAATATTTTTTCAAAATAGGATTAGTAACAATAGGACAATCGCTTCTTTTTAGTTATTCTTCTGTCCCATATCAGGTGGCTCTTCTGATATGATACAGAGATTTTACATTTTCCTTGAACAAGTATGCTTGGGTTTAGAGAAGGAGAGAACTACACTCCAACTGTAAAGCCAGCTTTAAATTATAAATAAACTGGGAGTTTAAATTTTCATATAAATAAAGAGATATAGAGGTTAAGATTTTTACCTTAAAAAATCAGATTTTTATTCTATAGAGTATATTGGTAGATATAGGTCCAATATTTCTTTGCTTGTGAATTTTTCTGGATAGCCTCCCTTCTGTTGTAAATGCCTAGGTGTCCAAATCTTTTAATTTCTTGAAGATAGATGTTTCTGGTTTTTGTAAAATCAGAAACAAAAACTTGCCCCAGCCCTTGGTTTTTCTTACAACTTAAAGAATTGTAATATGCGTGGATAAGCTATCAATTCTTATTTTCATCAATTTCTCTGGTTCAAATTGAGTCTTTATTAATTTTGATGGTACCCATAACTTTTCTTCACCTATAGAAACAAAAGCAAAACCCCTTACCCAACATAACAGATATCCTGGCTTCCATTTTTAGGTCAGTACATTTTTGAAATACACAGACTGACTTAGCTCAGCTATTTTTCCTACAGTCCAATGCCTTTCAAGAGCTGTTGTTCCTTTCATTAGCACTGAGAAAATTCAAAGTTAATAAAACATTTAATAGTTTATTTCTAGGGATCTTTGTTATTCCTTTCTGTTTATTTAGCATATCCTTTAGAGTTCAATTTGATGTCTCTATGACTGCTTGCCCTGTAGGATTGTGTGATATTCCTGTAATAAGCTTTATAATATAATAAGCAAAAAATTGTTTTATTTTACTAGAGACATATGCCAGAGCATTCTCATTCTTAATTTGTGCAGGTCTTGCCATGATGGCTATAACTTCTAGCAAATGTATGATTACAGAATCAGCTTTTTCTGAACTCAACCCAGTTGCCCATTGAAATCCTGAAAATGTATCTATCGTATGATGTACATACCATAATTTCCCAAATTCTCTAAAATAAAATGCATCTATCTGCCAAATTTTATTTCTATGTATACCTTTAAGGTTACTCCTTGCTGGTAATGGAGTTTGATTATAGATGAAACAGGTGAGACATCTTTTTACAAATACTTTCACTTGTTGCCAAATGATGGAGAAATCTTTTTTTGATCCTTTGGTATTGACGTGATTTTTTTTTTTTATAAAACTCTGAGACCTCTGGAACATTTCCTATTAATAATTTATCAATTTCATCATTACCCTGTGGTAAAGGACCTCACAGACCCAAATGGGATCAAATGTGTGTTATATAGCAGGAATGATTCCTAGTCCTGATTATGTCTTGTAACAGAATAAATAATTAATTTAATTCTGACCCATTATTAATAAAAACAGCAGTTTAAATGTGTAAAACAACTTTTTCTGCAAACGGAGAGTTAGTGACTGTGTTGAGAGGTTCGGTAAAATTCATTAATACCATCACAATAGCATATAATTCTGACTTTTGAACAGAATTATAAGGGCTTTGAGCCACTTTACTTATATTTTCTGATTTGTAACCTGTCTCTTCTGATTTGTTTGCATAGGTATAAAATGTAGGGGCTCCAGAAATTGATTTATCAAATACAACATAAGGAAGAAAACATTAGTTTTCTTTTAAAAATCCATTTTTTTGCTTTAAGATATTTGCTGTTAATATCTGCGGATATTTGTTACATATTTAATTAAACCTGAAATATTGAGAGACAGCACACAGTCTAATCCTAAGCAGACAGCTCAGGAATTTCTTTATCCTTGAGTACAAGAACAAACAACTGAGATTCAATCACATACACCTTTAATGCCAGCACAGGGAAAGCCTGGAGTGGTGATCTACACTTTTAATCCCATAACTCCAGAGACAGAACTTCTTCTATTTCTGTGAGTTCAAGGCTAGCTATAAAATAGAGCAGTTCACACCTTTAATCCTAATCTGGTTGGGATACAGCTGATGAATGGTATATAAGGCCTATTAGGAACCCAGCAGAGGCAGAAGAGACTGGCAGAAGCAACCATGAGTGAGGCTGAGGAAGTTACAAGACAGTTCAGTGAGAATTGACTATGGTGCTTCCTCTCTCTGATATTTCAGCCTTCCCCTAATATTTGGCTCAGAGTCTCTTTTTATGTAACCCAAATTCTTGCTGTTGCAAATATCTCCCAAAAAAATTACTGAAGGCTCTTTCCCAAGGTTCACTTTCAATCCATAATTAGTCAATTTCTTTTTTAGTGAAGATACAGCAATTCCTGCTGGGTCCATTTCTGTCAATTGACAAAGGCTTAATTTCCTTTAAAAATCAATTCAGAAATCTTTTCCATATGTCTTTAATTTTTTTACTCTCTTTATGTGGAAGAAAAATCCATTCCAACATAAAATTTTTCTTATAAATTAAAATTCCTATAAAAGAATGCTTAGAGGGCAAGATAAGTAAGATGCAATTAAGATGTGGATCCACATGATCCACATGTGCATCCTGTATTTTTTTTCACCAATGCCAATTTTTTTTCACCTTCAGGTGACAATTCTCTCGAACTATAAGTCCTTGTCATCATTTAAGATGGCAAATTATTCAGTTCAGTATTTTTTTATTTCAATAGTGGGTCATAAAATATCATATTTCCAGTAATTTTTGAAAATCATTAAGTGTCTTTAATCTATCTCTCCTGATTAGTATCTTTGGTCTAATTTTTGTTGGCCTATTTTGTAACCTAAATAATTAATGGAATATTCTTTTTATATTTTTAGGGGTTATTTGTAATCCCCAAACAGACAAATTTATTTTCACTTCCTCAAACAATTTTTCTAAGGTATCAATATTAAATCAGGCAACAAGATGTCATTCATGTAATGATAAATTATAGATTGTGGGCTTCCGGGACCAGGTGCTGTCTGCAGAGTCCCAGTGCATCTGTAGCAGGAGTAGATGAACTCTGCCTGTCACCATACCCACATCTGCTACTGAGAGAATTTGCACGGCTACCCACCTCAACTCCAAGTGAGCAAACAGATAAATACATGAGTTCCTGAAGGACAGACTCAGACCTTGACCAGAGGTGAGGAGGGGTCACCAGGCCCAAGCGCCTATATCCCAGCTAGGGAGGGAGAGTTGAGCTCCCATCAGTTCCGGTTCCACTTTCGGGACCAGGTGCTGTATGCTGAGTCCCAGCACACCTGTAGCAGGGGCACATAAACTCTGCCTGTCACCATACCCACAGCTCCTGCTGAGGGAATTTGCACGACTACCCACCTCGATCTTGAACTGAGTGAATAGATAACTTCTGGAGTCACTGAAGGGTAGATTCAGAACCTGCCCAGAGAGGTGACAAGAGGCACACAAGCCTGAGTGCCACAACTGACCAGGACCCATCTAATCATGAACCACTGAAGCCATGGACAAACATCAGTGTAAAAAATTACATAATAATACAAAGAACAACATGGTAACTCCAGAAGAGAGTGGAGATCTTACAAATAGAAGACCTGAATTAAGCAGGGAAGAGGAAACAGAAGGAAGCAACACCAAAAATTCCTTTTTGATGATCATCGAAGCTCTCAAAGAAGATATGAAAGATAGCGTTAAAGAAATAGAAGAGAATACAAATGAAAAATTGGAAGAGATGAACAAATCTATGAAAGAAACATGCCAGGAACTAAAAGCAGAAATAGAAGCTGAAATAGAAGCAATAAAAAAGGCACAAAATGAGGCAAAGATGGAAATAGAAAACCTGAAGAAAAAAGCTGGAAACACAGATACTAGCATAAGAAACAGAATTCAAGAGATGGAAGATAGAATCTCTGAAGTTGAAGACTCAGTAGCTCAAAGAGATATATCAGTCAAAGAAAATAATAAAACAAAAAAGCCATAAATCAAAATGTTTAGGAAATCTGGGACACCATAAAAAGACCTAATTTGAGAATAATAGGAATAGAAGAAGGAGAAGAATACCAGCTCAAAGGCACAGATAATGTTTTCAATAAAATCATAGAAGAAAACTTCCCTAAACTGAAGAAGGAAATAACTATAAAGATACAAGAAGCTTACAAAATACCAAATAGATATGACCCCCAAAAAAGTCAGTGTGTCACATTATAATCAAGCCACAAAACATACGTAACAAAGAAAAAATTTTAAGAGCTGCAAAAGAAAAGGGCCACCTCAAATATAAAGGCAGACACATCAGATTAATGCCTGACTATTCAATGGAAATGATGAAAGCT
This sequence comes from Sigmodon hispidus, assembly GCA_004025045.1. Classification (NCBI taxonomy): domain Eukaryota; kingdom Metazoa; phylum Chordata; class Mammalia; order Rodentia; family Cricetidae; genus Sigmodon; species Sigmodon hispidus. The sequence goes on along the minus strand of PVIH01030976.1, from coordinate 2,090 downwards.
AGAAGGGCTTGGTCAGAAGTTATACAGATGCTAAAAGAGCATGGATGCCAAACTAGAATACTATACCCTACAAAATAATCAATGACCATATGTAGAGTAAACAAGGTATTTCAGGACAAAGTCAGACTGAAAGAATATCTATCTAACAATCCAGCACTACAGAGAGTATTAGAATGAAAACTCCAACTTAAGGACCCCAGATACACCCACGAAATCACAAACCATCAATAAGTCCACAGAAGAATACACTGGAGAAAGGAAATACAAACAAGTTACCACCAAAAATGGCAGGAAATATGAATCAATGGTCACTAATTTCCCTTAATATCAATAGTCTCAACTCTCCTATAAAACATCACACTCTAACAAGATGGATACAACAACAGAAGCTATCCTTCTGTTGCCTACAAGAAAAACACACATAACCACATAGACAGACACAAGCTTAGAATAAAGGGTTGGTAAAAGATTTTCCAGTCAAATGGTCCTAAGAAACAAGCAGGGGTTTCAATCCTAATATTTAACAAAGAAGACTTTAAGCTAAAAGCAATTAAAAGGGACCAAGGAGGTCACTACTTATTCATCACAGGAAAAATTGGTCAAGAGGAAATTTTAATCTTGAATATTTATGCCCTTAATATAAGGGCACCTACTTATGTAAAAGAAACACTGCTAAAGCTTGAATCCCACATCAATTCTTACACCCTAATAGTGGAGACTTCAATACCCCACTTTCACCCCTGGGTAGGTCAACCAGACAGAGCCTCAACAGAGAAATAAGGAGTCTGAAAGAGGTTATGATGCAAATGGATTTCATAGATATCTACAGAACCTCCCATGAAACAGCAAAGGAATATACATATTCTCAGCTCCTCATGAAACTTTCTCCAAAATTGACCACATAATTGGTCATAAAGCAAATATCAACAGATACAAAAAAATGGAAATAATCCCTTGTAACATATCAGACCACCAGGGCCTAAAGTTAAAGCTCAACAACATCAAAACCCAAAGAAAGCCTACCAACTCATGGAAATTAAACATGTCTCAGCTGAAATATCTCTGGGTCAAGAAAGAAATTAAGAAAGAAATCAAAGTCTTCCTAGATTTCAATGAAAATGAATCTACAACATATCCAAACTTGTGGGACACAATGAAAGCAGTCTTAAGAGGAAAATTCATAGCGCTAGATGCCTATATGAAAAACCTTGAGAAATCCCACACTAGAGACCTGACAGTGCAGCTGAAAGCCTTAGAACAATTAGAAGCAAACTCACCTAGAAGGCTTAGAGGGCAGGAAATAATCAAACGTAGAGCTGAAATCAATACAATTGAAACAAAAAGAACAATACAAAGAATCAACAAATCTAAGAGTTGGTTCTTTGAGAAAGTTAACAAGATAGATTAGCCCTTAGCCAAACTAATCAAAAAACAGAGAGTGTCCAAATCAACAAAATCAGAAATGAAAAGGGGGACATAACAACAGACCCCCAGGAAATACAGAGAATTATCAGATCATATTTTGAAAATCTGTATTCCACAAAAATGGAAAACCTAGAAGAAATGGACAGCTTTCTGGACAGGTACCATCTTCCAAAATTAAATGAAAATCAGATTAATTACCTAAAGAGGCCTATAACCCTTAAGGAAATTGAAGCTGTCATTAAAAACCTCCCCAAAAATAAAAGCCCTGGTCCAGATGGTTTCAGTGCCAAATTCTACTAGACTTTCAAAGAAGAATTACTACCGTTACTCCTAAAACTATTTCACAGAGTAGAAACTGAAGGAATATTGCCAAATTCCTTTTATGAGGCCACAATCACCCTAATACCCAAGCCACTCAAAGAAACAAAAAAGAAGGAGACTTACAGACCAATTTCCCTCATGAATATTGATGCAAAAATTCTCAACAAAATTTTGTCAAACCATATAGAACAATGTATAAAAGATATCATCCACCACGACCAAGTAAGCTTCATCCCAGAAATGCAGTGCTGGTATAACATACGAAGAACTGGAAATGTTATCCATCATATAAACAAACTAAAGGAACAAAGCCACAGGATCATATCCTTACATGCTGAAAAAGC
>PVIH01030975.1:0-11442 GCA_004025045.1 Sigmodon hispidus | reverse complement strand
TGGAAGAGCAACCAGCACTCCTAACCACTGAGCCATCTCTCCAGCCCCGAAACTCAGCTTCTTAAGCTATGAAATTAAGTGAAATGGTAGATATGCCTCAAATTGGGACATTCAGGGTAAATGAATGCAAAAGGAACCTGTGAATTTGGGGAGAGTTAAGAACCTTTCTAAATTTAAATCAGGAGTTACAAATTTAAGTTGCAAAGGGAGTATGTGTTTCTGAAGTTTTGAAGTGGTTTACCAAAAGTAAACCTCCCTTTAGTATTCTCCCTTTCATATCTAGGTACTAGAGAAATTTGCTAGTTTTTCAGCATGTACATGTGATATCTGTAAGTAGAAAGTAGTTTTCTCACTAAAATTGTAAGAATCAAACTTTCCCACATATTTTAATGGATATCAAAAATAAGAGGAAGAATTTACATATAAGTGTAGATAGAAACAATAGAATAAAAAAGGAAGTGATTTATTTTAGCATTTATTTGCATTTTACCGTTTACAGAGCATTTTACTCAACATGGCAGACAGAAATAGAACAAATGAATTGTTTTCAGTAGGGTTTCTATTGCCATGATGAAATACCATGACTATAAACAACTTGGGGAATTACAGCCCATTTCCCCAGGTCACATGCCATTGATGAGGAAAGTCAGGTAGAAACCTCCAGGCAGGAACTGATACAAAAGCCATGGAGGAACACTGTTTACTGGTTTGTTCCTCATGGCTTGCTAAGCCTACATTTTTTTTTTGAGAGTTAACACCTTTTTTTTTATTATGAATAAAATCACATTTTCTATCCTTGTTCAAGGTCCCTTCCCCCTCTCGCCCCTCCCAGTCACTCTCTATTCTCCACATCTCTTTATCTCCTCCCCAGCAAGGACAGGAGGTCCCAAGGTGGCTTAGTTCAGCATCCACTCCTGGCAGATCCGCTTTCCTCCCCCCAACATCAAGACTGAGTCAGGTGTTCCTCTAGGGGCAGTGGGATCCAAGGTGCCAGTCCAAGGTGTTTCAGATCCCAGGCTGTTCAGTGGTTATGGTTTGCAGCTTGGACATGCTTTGCTTTTTGCTAAGCCTACTTTCTTACAGCACTCAGGGCCACCAAGCCTAGGGAGTGGCACTGTCCACACTTAGCTGTGCTCTCTTACTGTAATTATCAATAAAAAAACTGCACCAGAGGCTTGCCCACAAGTCAGTCTAGGGGGAGTATTTTCTTAGTTGAGCTTCCAGAATGACCCTAGCTTATGTCAAGCTGACAAAACTAGCCACCATGTGAATGGATGACAACATAGGTATTGTGTATCTCCTGGGGAGTTAACATTGTAATTGGGAAACAGACCAATGCAGCTGGGAGCATGTAAGCAAGTGAGAAATCATAGTGGAGATGAAAATGATAGTGAGTCCAAAGAGTAGAGTAGGGTATCATGGAGGCTTCTTGTCTGAGGTGATCTGTACTAGGCCTCTGATGGCTGAGTTTTGTAGCCAGTGTGGTTGGTAGGAAGGTGCCTCCCGGAGCATGGTCACAGCCCAGGCAAAGATGGGCAATGCACTGCAGACAGATAGCTTTGCATGGGAGTGATGAGTTGTGCAGATATTGGGACAGACTTGGGAGGTGGTAGCAGTAGTGCTCTAACCTGCTGAGCTATCTCTCAACCCCCTTAGTTTGCTAAATAATTTCTCCTTTGCTCAGCTGAACTTTTTTTAAACACAATTTCAGTTTTCTTTCTTTTTGGGAGAAGGTGGTTATAGAATAATACGGACATGTATTTTTTTTTTGGTCTCAAAAGTTGACAACCAAGAAAATATGGGCATTTTTAGAATGGTATATGTGTTTGTGGTATTGTAAATGTTTTTAATAAGCATATCTCATTTTTATTGGAAGGCATGGTAGACATGTTGATTACTAAAATTCTGGATGGCAAATGTTAGGAGCATGGCAAAAGAGATTCAGTCAGAACTGAAAGCCTTTGAGAGGGGGTGAGGTCTAGCTGCACTGGCAAGTAGGTGTTACTGGGGGATCAATAAAGGGGTGGGGATGGAGGTGAGCAACAGGAAGCTGGAAGACTTTTGGTGAAAATCTTACTGGGGAATGGGGAATCAAGACAACCACCTCAGTTTTGGTACTTAAGATCTGCTTACACCATTGGCAATGTGAAGGTCTTTTTCCTCTGGTCACTTGCAGCTTATTTGTTTTTGTAGTAGTCAGTTACTTTTCGGGGCTCCATCTCACCAAGTCTTCTACTACTGAAGGTATCTCAGTGGCTTTTCGTAATACTAGGGTGTAGGCAGAAATTTTTCTAGTGGCTTCTAAGACCCTTATATGCAGGTTTCTCTACCTCCAGTCCCATATCCTATTAAATTTAATTTTTCACCTGCCTCGGGGTCTCTCAGTCCATCATTGTGTCTTGGCAGAGCCTTGGCATGTATTGGTTCATTGTCCTGGTTCTGGCTATTTTCTTTTCTCAGCTCCACTGTCTTACTAACCTGCTTTCTTGAATCAGATACCCTTTTCCTTAGAGTCAGACATTGTTTAAGGCTGCTTCCTAATGTCATTGAGAAATGGGTGGAACATAACAACACACTGGAAACCTACATTCAGGCTCTTAGTAACATAGTGTAACACAACCTGGTTTTCCTCTGGTACTGGAAGGTACCTTTTTCTTACCTTCAGCTCAGTAGTTGAAGTAGTTGGCTTGTGTTTACAAGGTCATGTTGTATGTAAAGTAAGTCCTGATGGTGGATAGCATCACACACTGCTCTGGGAGATACTGGCAAGCAAAGCCTAGGCCTGAGTAAGTGAACCTCACATTTCTATATTGTACCCCTCACTGTGGGAAATAGCGGACAGGTGTCCTGTAGCATTTCAGATTATTCTTTGGTTATCGGCTGAGTGTGAATAGTTGTACTCTGTTCTATGTGCCTCTCACTTTGTAGGACGTACAACAGTTGTGATTTCATGTAGGTGTTACCCCCAGGGCAGAACTGTGTGGTTTGCATCATTAATGTGTGGCACATAGTATGTGCTGCCTAAATATGTAGTGGAAAGCTACTTTCACCTATTTGATGAAACTGGGGGCTTCTGTGGAGATGATTCAGAGAGCTGCAGACTTTGACTCATGTTTCACTTGGTTGGGGAGGGAAACAGTTGGTAGAGTCTTCTCTAGCATGCATGAAGCCCTGAGTTTGATTCTTAGCACCTTACAAAACTGGGCATGGTGGTACACACCTATAATTTTGGCATTTGGGAGGTAGGTAGAGGCAAGAGGTTCAGAAGTTTCAAGCCCATCTTTAGTTAAGTACAGAGTTTGATGCCACTCTGCTATATGAGACTTGCCTCACAAAAATCAACAAGAACAAAAACCCAGAGCATATGCAAGCATACTTTATGCCACATATTGGCACATTAGCCTACTAGTATTGAATTAACTTGTTCTTGTGCAGACCTTGGAATAAAATGAACAAATGAAAGACTTAATGCTTCCATCTGCTTATTTCCTTTATAACTGCAGCCACAACAGTAAACTCCTCAGAAGCAGTTGTACTTGGAGTAGATTAGTGTGTTAAGTACTTGGGCTTTGGAATATTCTATATTAATAGCTTAACTACTTTATTAGCTATGTGATTTTGCATCATATATAAACTCTCAAGCCTATCTATCATAGGTAGTAAAAGGAAAAGTTATGTCTTAAATACTATTCTGTTGCTATGAAGAGAACCATGACCAAGGCAACTTATAAAATAAAGCAGTTAATTGGGGTCTTGATTACAGTTTCAGGCATCATGGCAAGGACCATGGTGGCAGGCAGGTAGGCATGGCACTGGAGCAGTAGCTGAGAGCTTATATATGATCCACAAGCAGAGAAAGAGAAAGACTAAGCGGAATGACTGAGCTTTTGAAACCTGAAAGTCACTTACTTACTCTTACTTACTCTAAGTGACATACCTCCCATGAGGCCACACCTCCCAAGCCATACCAAACAGTTCTACCTACTGGGATGAAGCATTCAAACATGTTAACTGTAGGGGCTTCTCTCATTCAAACCACCACAGATAAGAAACTTGAGTAGTCATTAGTGGACTTCAAACAAAAAGCAAAGCATGTCCAAGCTGCAAACCACAACCACTGAACAGCTTGGGATCTGAAGCACCTTGGACTGGCACCTTGGATCCCACTCCCTCCAGAGGAACACCTGACCCAGTCTGGACCAGCACCTTGGATCCCACTTGCACCAGAGGAACACCTGACCTAGTCTTGATGTTGGGATGAAGAAATCAGATTTGCCTGGAGTGGATGCTGAACTAAGCCACCTTGGGACCTCCTACCCTTTCTGGAGAGGAGATGAGGAGATGGGGAGAAGAGAGAGTGACGGGGAGGGGTCGGAAGGGGAACAGGATTTGAACAAGGGGATACATGGATAAAAAATGAGAGTTTATTCAAAAATAAAGAAACTTGAGTAGTAAATACAGGGTCACAGGGCATGTGGCATACAGGGCTCTGTAAGTGTTAGCTGTTGCTGTTTTATCTTTAATCCTAAATGACAACATTTTAAAGAGTCATGTTGTAAGTTAAGAACTGCTATATATAAGTTTCACAAAAAATGCTCTTTCTTTTAAAAAGGGTGCTGGAGAGATAGATCATCATATAAGAGCACCTGCTGCTCTTCCAGGGGACCTGAGTTCAGTTCCTAACACTCACGTCAGCTTGTGTCACAACTTCCAGTTTCCTTTTCTGGCCTTAGCCATCACTCCCCCCACACATTGTACACTCACAACCCCCACACACATACACATAGTAAGAAATATTTTAAAAGGTGTGTGTGTGAGACAGAGACAGAGAGAGAGAGAATGAAAGACTATGAAAATGAGAATTTTGTTCCTTTGGCTTCCTAATGAAAGTCTGCATATAATTTGTTCTGTTTATAGTGGTTTATGGTCATTAAAAAATCTCTGTTAAATTGCCTATCTGGGACTTCACATTCTCATTCCACAGAAAGTTCCTACACTCTTCTAAGTCTGGCACTGTGGTGAAACACCTGTGTGTAGTCATCTGAGTAATGGTCCAATAGCCTTTGGATGTAGATGCTCCTGTCTCTATGCAGTTTCAGGAAATTAAGTTCTCCCACCCTTGGGCTATTTATTCCCTTTGTTTAGTTGCTCCTAGGAACACGTTCTCCCTCCAGACACGTCTCTCATTCAAGCATAGATGACTTTGCTCATTTGGCTACCCCATGACTGACTTTATGACACTGTACTACCTCCTCTAGGCCTTAGCCTAACTCTTTATGGATCAGATTTGTGCTTCTCCCTTGGCTCCTCTGTTTTCCCTGTGTTACCCTTATTTCATTTTTTGAGACATGGTTTTAGAAACCAAAATTTTGGGCAAGTATAATGCCTAGTATAATTTTATAGCTGTACCTGCATGTGAAAGTTAGAAAAGGGTGGGCAGGTTAAAATCTCGACAGAGGAAAAAACAATAATTAAAATGCAATATTTGATGTAGGGCTGTTTTTAGGCTGAGATAGATCATAGACAGCATTTAGGTATTTTAAAATAAAAGTGTAGGTGTAGTCACATGATTTTTTTACATTAAAAAATATGAAAACAGGTACAGGTCTGAAATCCTAGTTATTCTGGAGGCTGAGGTAGAAGGATTAAAAATTCAAGTTCTGACCTAGACTACAGAGCAGGTTCAAGGCCAGCCTGGGCAACGCAGTGATACCTTATCTCAAAAGTAAGAAATGGGCTGGGGTTATGTAATTCACTAGTAGAGCTTGCCTAGCATATACAAGGTCTATACACAAGGTCAATCTGTAATACCATAGTAGTAAAAACATCAAAGAGAATGTACTAATGTGAGCTTCAATTTGTTTTTTCTGCAGATAATAATGATGCTTGAACTGAACTACTAAGGTAAGGTTCATGATCTGTTTATTTATGCTTTTTTAATTCAGATGTCTTTATTTGTAGAATTTAGCTGTATTAAGTAATGTTAAACCTGATGAAGATTATTGCTTTTAGACAATCTTTCCACTTTGAAATATCAGTTCATATTACATTTATTTTTAGTTCAGTTTTTAAAGTTACATGGTAGGATATTTTTATTCCTTTAGCTTATGCTAAAGAATTTCAAAGGTTCTACTGCTTTTAGAAAATAATAAAGGGGCTCAGTGGTTAATAGTGTTTGTATTTAGTGGGACATGGTGCCACACACCTTTAATCTCAGTACTTGGAGGCAGAGGCAGGTGGATCTCTGGATTTGAGGCCAGCCTGGTCTACAGAGCCACAGCTGTTACACAGAAACCCTGTCTGGAAAAAAAATATTAATTAAAGGAAATTGTTTTATTGCAGCAGTTTGATTCCCAGCACCCATGTAATAAGCAGCTCATAAACTGCTTGTAACTTGCTCAAGGGACTATAATGCCCTCTTCAGGCCTATATGGGCATCCACACACGTCACATACACACATACATATAAAGAAAGAAAAAAGGAGCTGGGTGGTGGTCTTTAATCCCAGCCTTTGGGAGGAAGAGACAGGCCTGGTCTACAAAAGCCAGGGTTGTTACACAGAGCAACCCCGTCTTGGAAAAAAAAAAAAGAAATTAAAAAGAGCAGGAAACATTTTTATGTCCATAAACTTGCTTTATGTTAATGAGTAGATTGAATGAGGCTGGCTTCTCAAATATCCTTGGAAGCTAAGATGGTTTATATACTTATTTATAACACCATGTGTATTTGTGTACAACTCTATGATTAGAATCAAAAGAAGTGGTCATGTGTGTTAATAATATTAGCAAAGGCTCAAATGTTCCCAAGTAGTAATGTCTGGGAGCCCCCAAACAGTAAATGGGCATGTCAAAAATATTACCTGGTCTGTAGACTTGCAAATGTCAAATTTCTTTCAAAAAATTAGGACAAAAAGGATTACTATGATTATATATGTCTGCTTTCCTCTCACAACAGATCATGGAACTTTCTGTCAGTTAAAAACTGTGAAAAGAAAAGCATTTATGGGTTAACAGGAAAGGATTTCCAAGAGAGGCAGCCATCAAGCTGAGGAGGTCTGAGGGCTCAGCAGTGGGTTGGGTGGGAGTAGAAGGAGCACCAGCTGAGGGAGCAGCATGTGCTTGGTCAAAGGCATAGACAGTGAATTGTTATGACATTATTCCTGTGAATAAACATCCACTCATCTAGATAGGGAACTGATAACAGAACCAGTAAAGACTAGCTGGGTGAATCAGTGCATTTTATTGGAGTATGGGTGTGGGGCAGAAATGCCCATAGACAGCTGCATCCCTTCCCATCGTTGGTGACGGTTTGTGAAAGTTGGAAAACCTGGAGCTCACTGCACAGTCTACAGGTAGCTCAACAGGTTGGAGAATGGCCATTCCTGTAGCTAGCCTTGTCTAGGTAGCTCTGCCTTTGTTTCTCCTAAGCCAGTGGTTCTCAACCTTTCTAATGCTGTGACCCTTCAGTACAGTTCTTCATGTTGTGGTGACCCCCAATTATAAATTATTTTTGTTGCTACTGCATAATTATAATTTTGCTACTGTTCTGAATTGTAATGTAACTAATATGGATAAGATTTAGAACTCCAGGGGCTGGAGAGATGGCTCAGCGGTTAAGAGCACCGAATGCTCTTCCAGAGGACCCAGGTTTGATTCCCAGCACCCACATGGCAGCTAACAACTGTCTGTAGTTCCAGTTCCAGGCAAACACCAAGGCAAATAAATTAATAAATAAATAAAGTTTTTTTAAAAAAAAAAAGATTTAGAACTCCAAAGGTTTGCAACCCATAATTGAGAATCACTATTCTAAGCACTTTAGCTAGTCTCTGCTTCTTCCAGGCAGCTGGACTAGTTTTGCAGCTTAGCTTATCTGAGATGACTCTTAGCAGTCTTTCATAAATACACACACACACACACACACACATATTTGGGGAGGGAGAGTCTTAGTAAATATGATCAGTTCCAGGGACCTTATAAACTATTCTGAGTTGTTAATTCCTGTCTTAATAAGCTTCTGTGAGGGCATTTCACCTCCCCGTAAACACTATCTTAAGATTCCCTCTAAAATTGTAGATTTTTAATCTGGGAGGAAACTTAGCAGTTATGGTGGGATGGTCAACTCAAAGTTGAATTTAGTTCTTTAAGCCTGGAGAATAAACCACTAGGGAATTTTAATAATTTGGGGTGATTTTCAGATGTTTTCCCTATGTTGAAATACAGCACAATGGGGACACATTCTGAGAACTGCATCATTACATGATTTCAGTGTACTTTGAACATCCAGGGTGCTGTACATAAACCTAGGTGGAGTTAGTCAGTCACTTGCCAGGGCCTCTTAATATTATTGTGAAACTGAGTAAGCATAATATACGTGAGGCTTACTATTGGCTTCAACCTTAATGCTTCTCTTGCCACTGTCTCTTGAGTGCCGGGATTACAGACATATACCATCACTCCCTGCTTTTTGATATTTTTTTTCCTTCTTTATTTTGTATTTAACAAAAAAAGTTACATAAATTTAAAATGAGGAAAAATTAACAATAACTATAAAGAGGGTAAGAATCATAATTTGATATTTTTTATTCATGTTTTTCCACTAACTTGATTTCTCTCACTATCTAAGCTGCTGGTTTTTTTCTTTTCTTACCAGAATAATAGAACATATAATTAGAAACACAAAATTCTTGTATGTTTCAGAAGTATTCAGTAATGCTGGATTTTAATAAGGAGACAAACAGATAATGTCTATTATACTGGTAGTAGAAATTCATCCTAGTAAATAAAGCAATTACTCTTCATTTCTTTACTATTTTCCTACTGTGGGAGTTAACAATATCCACTTTCATGATAAAACTAGTGACTGTTTTTATTTTAGAACTCTGTTGTCCAGTATAGCTAAAGGTCTTTTAAATGTAGCCATTTAAATTAGCTGAAATTCAATCAATGGGGCCATAAGTGTAGCTCACTGGTAGATGTTTTAATGCTTAGCATGCACTAGGCCCAGTCTCTAGCACCTAAATTAATTAATTAAATTCAGTTCCTCACTAATCAAGTGCTCAACAGCCACATATAGCTAGTGAGTACCAAGTTGGACCTTTCCATTATTATATAAAATCTTTTGCATAGTGCTGATGTAAAAAGCAAATTTCCTTCATGAAATTTAATGTACTTAACAGATACTTAAATATTTACATATTAGGTGATTTAGCTTGATTCGACTTAAGTAGAAACAGGTGAATAAGAGTTCTAGAGCAAACAGGAATTGCCTTAAGTTGCTAATTGGTAAATATGGGGTTAGGTTTTAACGGGGTTTTCCACCCAAAAGTTTTGTATATGTTTACATTTTTTTGTTCTTTTGTTTTTGTCTTTTGACACAGAGTTGCTCTGTGTAACCTTGGCTGTCCTGGAACTTGCTCTATAGACCAGGATAGCCTTGAGCTCACAGAGATCCACCTGCCTCTTGCTCCCAAGTGCTAGGATTAAAGGCATATGCTAGGACTGCCTGGCTTTGGAATTTTTTTCACAATGAAAAATTAAAACATCAAGTAGGAACCATGCTCCCATCAGCACTCAGAAGTAACCATCAGTCATAGGCATCAGGAGTATCACCCCACAGACTGACTCCTGGAGTGTAGGAAAGGTTTTAAATTCTGCACCTCGGGGGGCTGGAGAGATGGCTCAGAGGTTAAGAGCACTGACTGTTCTTCCAGAGGACCTGAGTTCAATTCCCAGCAAAACCACATGGTGGCTCACAACCATCTATGATGAGGTCTGGTGCCCTCTTCTGTAAAACTGTATGCATAATAAATAAATAAATCTTAAAATTCTGCACCTCCTCTTCTTTAAAGGGAAGGTTGATTTCCACATCCATGTCAGGTGCGGCTGGGGAGATGGCTCAGTTGCTAAAGTGCTTGTTCTTCAAGCATGAGAACATGAGTTGGGATCCCCAGTACCCTTATAAAAAGCTGGGTATGGAAATGTACCTACAATCTCAGCACCAGTGAGGCAGACAGAAGGATGTCTGGCTTGTTTGATGGCCATCCAGTGTAGCATGATCAGTGGAGCTTCAGCTGAGAGACCTTGTCTCAACTTCTACCTCCCTGCTGAAAATTAAAAACAGTGGAAGATACCTGACATCCTCTGTCCTCCCTGAATGCTTTTATGTGCATAAAGGACACACATAGAGACACACAGAGAGTGGGGAATTGTGTTCTGTGGTTGATTTTTATTTCTTAGCTGAATCAGTGAACTTCTGGAAGTCTCTGGCTTTCCTGCTCAATAGTGCCTGTATTGGAAGTGAGAAAGGGAAGGACAATAGGAACATATATTAGTGAACTAGGGATTGAGGGACTGTTTGAAGTTGTTAAACCTGGGGACTTTGGACCCTTGCCACCACTATCAATTTAGGGTGGCTGGGGCTTGGAAGAGCTTATGATAGTGATGGTTAGAAAGGTCTTTGAGGTTAGATTTGATCTCAAGTCCAGCTTCACAGTTAGCTGTGATGCCAGGAAGGGCAAGAGTTAGAATTTACTGTTATTTCTAGGGAATAATGAAAATGGATAGGGGTTGGTACATGTCAAAGTGACAGTAAATGACAGTTCTTGATATTTAGGTAGTTCTTTTGCAAAGAAGAATCAGGGTTATGTTTTTATTTGACTTAAATGTTGATTTTGTTTGAATTGTGTGGATCAAAAAAGTAAAAAGGTATGTAATGGCACCCCCCCTTTTTTTTTTTACAGGATTCTGAAGTCAAAACTCATACTATTCATAATGGCAGGAAAATCATCTCTTTTTAAAGTAATTCTTCTTGGAGATGGTGGAGTTGGCAAGAGTTCTCTTATGAACAGATATGTAACCAATAAGTTTGATGCCCAGCTCTTCCACACAATAGGTGTGGAATTTTTAAATAAAGATTTGGAGGTGGATGGACATTTTGTTACCATGCAGATTTGGGATACAGCTGGTCAAGAGCGATTTCGAAGCCTGAGAACACCATTTTACAGAGGTTCTGACTGTTGCCTGCTTACTTTTAGTGTTGATGATTCACAAAGCTTCCAGAATTTGAGCAATTGGAAGAAAGAATTCATATATTATGCAGATGTGAAAGAGCCTGAAAGCTTTCCTTTTGTGATTTTGGGCAACAAGATCGACATAAATGAACGGCAGGTGTCTACAGAAGAAGCACAAGCCTGGTGCAGGGACAACGGCGACTATCCTTACTTTGAAACAAGCGCAAAAGATTCCACCAATGTTGCAGCTGCATTTGAGGAAGCAGTCCGAAGAGTTCTGGCTACAGAAGATAGGTCAGAGCACCTGATTCAGACAGATACAGTCAATCTCCACCGAAAGCCCAAGCCAAATTCATCTTGCTGTTGATGGCATAAGAGATGGTTGGTGCATTTTAACACACACACACACACACACACACACACACACACACAC
>PVIH01030974.1:0-11452 GCA_004025045.1 Sigmodon hispidus | reverse complement strand
GGAGCTCAACTCTCCCTCCCAGGCTGGGATAAAGGCACTGAGGCCTCTAGCCCCCTCCTGACCTCTGGGCGGGGTCCGAATCCGCCCCTCTGAGACCCCAGCAGTTGGTTCGCTCAGTTCGAGGTCGTGGCGGGGTTTCCCTCAGCAGGAGCCGTGGAAGTGGTCAGGTACAGCGTCCACCTGCCCCTGCCCCAGAGAGTGCTGGGATGAAGACGTATCTATAATGTGGAATCACTGATGGAGAAGGGGCATCTGGACCATGAGCAGGTAGGCAGCGTGGGTCTGGAAGAGATGCTGCACCGATCCAACCTGCTGACCCTGGTAGGCGGTGGTAGCAGCCCCAAGTTCTCAGAGATCTCAGTGCTGATCTGGGACAATGCCAGGGAAGGCAAGGACTCGAAGGACAAATTAATGCTGGAGTCCACCTTTACCAAACCAGTGCCGGCTGTATGCATGCGCCATGACAAGATTGTGATTGTGCTGAGGAACCGCATCTATGTATACTCCTTCCCTAACAATCCTCGAAAGCTGTTTGAGTTTGACACTCGGGACAACCCCAAGGGGCTGTGTGACCTGTGCCCAAGCCTGGAGAAGCAACTGCTTGTTGGAAGTCTGCAACTTGTGGATCTGGCAAGCACAAAGCCTGGCACTTCATCATTTCTATTCACTATTAATGCATCTCAGAGTGATGTGGCCTGTGTGTCCCTGAACCAGCCAGGCACTGTGGTGGTCTCAGCCTCTCAAAAGGGTACCCTTATTCGTCTTTTTGACACCCAGTCCAAGGAAAAACTGGTGGAGCTTCGAAGAGGCACTGACCCTGCCACTCCATACTGCATTAACTTCAGCCATGATTCCTCCTTCTTCTGTGCTTCCAGTGACAAAGGCATTGTCCATATTTTTGCACTAAAAGACACCCGCCTCAACCGCCGCTCTGCGCTGGCTCCTGTGGGCAAGGTTGGGCCCATGATTGGGCAGTACGTTGATTCTCAATGGAGCTTGACCAGTTTTACTGTGCCCACTGAGTCAGCATGCATCTGCGCCTTTGGTCGAAATACTTCCAAGAATGTCAACTCTGTAATTGCCATCTGCGTAGATTGGACCTTCCACAAATATGTCTTCACTCCTGATGGAAACTGCAACAGAGAGGTCTTTGACGTGTACCTTGACATTTGTGATGATGATGACTTTTAAGAGCTCTGGCAGCTGTACTAGGAACTTCCAGTAGCAGATGGCTAAACTGAGTCTTGAGAGTGTTGAACCAGCCAGCAAGCACTAATGGCCTTTCTACTCTCCATTCAAGCACAGCTGTGTCTAAATAAACAGCTCACTTCCCCCAAGCACTATTTTGTGACTGTGCTGAAGACCAGGGACAGATTTCCTGGGCCACCTAGTCTGGAAAACACTCAAAGGGACCCAAAAAGATTGTTGTAATCCAATCTGGGGATTTAAAAAAGTTATCAGGAGATAATCTCTGTGATGTATATGAATAAAGGGCCTTTAAATGGCATTTATGACTTAAAAAAAAAAAGAAAAAGAAAAAGACCAGCTGCTAGGAAAACCTTCAAGAACTCACAAGATATCCCTGGCTAGGTCTCTAACCAATAGTGAAGATGTTGCTTAAATATTACTTCCTTTATAAACAAAGAATAGCCACTCTAATTGCCATCAAAAAACTTATATCCAACAATGAACAGACATAGAGGCAGGGATACATGGCTGAGCTCTGGGCTATGTCCCTTCCCCAGCTGATGGGGCGGGGGAGAGACTATATATGAGCAAGGTAATAGGGACTATGAGGAAAATTCTCACAGTGATGGCTGGCTGGAGCTCTGGGGACCTCACTGAATCAAGAATAGCCACCTGGGAACCATTAGTAAAAGGAACTAGACCCTCCAAGTATAGGTAACTGTCCAGTGATTGGCAGTATGTGGATCCTCAAGGGGAGGGTTCAGACTGTGTTTTTGTGCATGGACTGGCACCTTGGAGCCCATTCCTTCTATTGTAATACCTAACTCAGACTTTATATTGGGATGAAAAAATTGAGCTTGCCTGGAGTGGATGCTGATCTAATCTACTTTGGGATCTCTTGCCCTTTCTGGTAAGAGGATGGGCAGATGGGGAGTAGAGAGGCTGAAGACTGAGCAGGAGGGGTCCGAGGTGGAAGGGAGTTGGAACAAGTGGATTCATGGATAAAAAGACTTTGTTCTATATAAAGAAACAAATGAAAAAGAAAACACCACTTTGTGAAACAAAAATTATTTTGTGATTCTAGTTTTATAATGTAACTACATAAAACAGTATAACAAATAAAATAATAATTGAGAGTCAAAATGTATGATGCCTGACTCTAACTGCTACTTAGAGAAAACCAATCTTGTTAATAGCAGTTGCATGGCAATTGTATATATTTTTCAAGAAGTTTGCAGATATATTCATGTTGAATAACCCTGTAGAAAGTGAGATTCACTTAATATAAACATGATTTTCAGGTAGACATGATTACATGCAAACTAAGAGCTTGATAGAAATGACAAAATTATTAATGATAGAAAAATACTTCTGAATCTTAAATATGTTAAAATGTCTTATAAACATTTTATATGTAATATATGAAATATAAATTTATAAAAGACTAGCCAATAAATTGTTAGTTTGCACTGAAAATTAATTATAACTTTAATACAATTTTTTCAATATTAAACTAATAGTAATTTATAACCAACAGGTAATAAACAAAGAAGCAGGAACATACTGTACACTGTCACTTCTTAGCAAAGTTAATGAAGTATATTAACTATTCACTCATCACTAATTAATAATTAATCCCTAGAAATTGTATTGTATAATAAATTAGAATAGATACAATTCATTTAAACTTCTAATTAAATTTATTTAATACTGTTTCATAGTTCATTAATTAGTGCTGAGATTTAGACTGTGGAATATATGATATGTTGGTGGTAAATAAACTAGGATGAACAATATTCAAATTTAAACATAAATAATTTGAATAAAATTGTCAAAAAATTACCATTGTTGTGTCTTTTATCAAAAGTTTTTAGCATTACAAGTAGAAAATTCATTTTTAGGACCTTTTCAATTTATTGCAATAACCCTTTCAGGTTCAAAATTAGTTTTAGCATCTCTGGATTAGTATGAATAGAGTCTACTCTCTTTTGCTTTAAGTAATTATGGACATCTTGTAGGTATATAAGAAGATTGCTGTTAATTATATATAGATACATTAAGAACAAAATCCGTATGTAGAGAATAGAAAATGTTACCAAGTAATTATGACTTGGGATTATTTTATTATACTGTATATCTGTGTGTGTTATTAAGAAAATTATTAAATTGAACAAAATCTACTGTTAGTAAAATCCCAGTTAATTAACTATAATGATTGTGTTCAAAGGATGAAACAAATGCCTTTTTGATACATATTCATACTCCAGATTAAGAAGAGGCATCAATAGTAAAAAATTATTTAAAACTTAAATATAAAAAAGACATTATTAATTTTTTCTTTCTAATTAACTAACAATATAGTATATCTTGAAATTACACAGATGGAACACATACAAAATAATGTATTCTAAATGTAAAAAGAAATCTTAAAACTCAATAAAAATAAGCAATCAAGTCAATCATAGATTTGGAGAGTGATGTAAAAGAGGATAGATACATCATGTCAACAGCATGCTGAAGCACTGTTATATATTGGGAAATCTGGTATAAAAATTATCACAGTACCATTAGTTTTGTTCAGGATTGCTTTGACTATTTTGGATCTTTTCTAACTTCAAAGAAACCTTAGAAATTTTATCCTGTGGGTTTTTTTTTATTTGTATTTTTTGATGAATCTTATGTGGAGAATGATCAGGACTGTACTAAATGAAACTTGTTCTTTTTAATAGATTAGACAAATTATCAATATTAATTCTACCAACTGAACATTGGAGGTTTACTTATTTTCTAGTGTGTTATTCAATAAGTTTCCTCAAAGATTTAACATTTTAATGTTAGAGGTGCCTTGGTCCTTTAGTTAGATTTACTCTCTTATATATTTTTCTTTTGAGTCTTTTTAATGATAGTGTATCCATGGCCTCTTTCAGCACTGCTAGTTTTTTTTTTTTTGCAAACAGAATCCACTGATTTTGTAAGTTGAATTTGTATTCTGTAACACTGCTATGTATTCTGTGTATTCTTTGTATTCTGGTGGATACTGGCTAGACACAGAAATGTAAATTACAATATAATAAAAAGCCTAAGATGTGTACACAACATAACAGTCATCCAGGTATTTTCATAGAAGTAAAAAATACACATAAAAGAAGAGGTAGCATTGTTAACAAATGATTCTGAAAAAACTGTAAGCCCTCATGTAAATGGATAATATTAGACTTATATTACCCAACAAGGAATCAACTGCAAATTAATAAAATATTTTAGTATAAAACCAACAATGTTGTAGCTATAGAAAAAAGTACAAAAATCACCTTATAAGTTTTAGGTGCAAGAAGAAAATTTCTGAACAGAACTCTATTGACTCAGCCATTAAGGGTAAGGTTATTTAAATGGGAGCTTATAAAACTAAAAGGGTTATGTACAATTAAAGAAATGAACAAGCAAGAGGAGTAGAAGTACACAGAATGGTAGATAATATGTATACATCTGATATATGATTTACATAAAAATATACAAGACATAATCAAGATGACAAATAAAAAATGGACTATGATATGAACAAAGAAATTTCAAAAGAGAAAGTAAGAGTGTCTACAAATTATCTACAAGAATGTTCAATATCCTTAGTTGAATAAATAAATTATGTATATATATATATATTTATATATAGAAAGTAGTTTGATATTTCATCTTATTTAAGTTAGAGTAGTTAAGGCTAAAAATTATTTTGCAACAAAATCTCATAAGGAAATGAGAAAGGGGTACAACTTAAAATCTATGGTGGAAGGGCAATGTAGCAGAGCCATTTGGGATATTAGCATAAAAATTGCAAAATGCTTAAAAAGTATCTACCATAACATAGCTATATGACTACTTGATGTTTTTCTAAAGGTCTTGACATCCTTCCTCACAGATATGCATCAGTGTTTATAGATGCCCTATTCACAATAGCCAGAAAATAGAAACAACCTAAATGTCTTCCAGTAAATAATTGAATTATGAAAAACCAATACATATGAAAGTAGAATACTATTTAATGTAAAAAATAAAATGAGATTTGGTTATAAGTGAATGAAGTAAAATATATATAGAGAGATATATCAGGTTCAGCAAAATGAACACTATTCTCTCTTCTCTGTAATTAATAACTTTAAATCCTTAGATTTGAGTACATTACCTACAGTAACAAGAGAACTTAGAAAGATAGAAAAGAATTATCAGAGGAAAGAGGTGAAATATATAGAGACAGCAAGGCATGAACACATTAAAAACAGAAAGGGTACACCTCAGAGGAAGAGGAGGATAAATAGAAAATTAATACTGAGGACTCTTGAAAAGGCCATAGGAAAGCATATTTTTTTAAAACTTACATAGTAATGCATATGTTTATAAATGTGTTTGTATTTATATATAGTTTGAATGAAACTAAACTACATGGGGTATTAAGGTTATTTTAAGGGCCATAAACTATTTAAAAATCATGTAAGTATTATTCATAGAAAAGTCTTCCTGAAGTTGTTTGTGAAAGAAGATCTAAAGATCCTCAAAATAATATACACTATTGCCATTCTCTGGATTTTTTTTCTCAAAAACTTAAAGGAAACAATTTTTTTATGATGTTACCTTCCTCTTCAGAGAATCTGAAAGAATCAAGCTGGTAATGACCTAGAAGTCTCTTCTGCTCCATCGGACTGAAGGAAGAACATGGAAGAGATACAAATGAGCCATGGGCTGGGCCACATGGCAGGTAGATTGGTAGAAATGGGTTGATTTAAGATGAAAACGCTAGCTAGTAATGTGCTTGAGACATGAGCCAAGCAGTATGAAGTTAATATAAGTGTCTGATTAATTTATTTGGAGAAAAAAGCCACTGAAGCCAGGTCCTAACCTTCGGGGCCAAAAGGGCCTGGGAAATCTTCTACAACAGATGGCATTCCAATGTGGGCCAAACACCCGCATAAAGCCTGAGAAAGTTTAAAAAGCTTAAAGAGCATTCTAGATTACTGAAACAGAGCCAAAAGCGGCTTTCTGAATTGTGTATTTGAATTGATTTATGGTACAGAGACAGCGTGGTGTTCAGGCTGGAATTTAAAAATGGCACATCCATGGCACACAGCTTAAACTCATACATTTCATGGAAGGCTTGGCATAAGTGTTATTGATCTAAGGTTTCTGCTTATACTGAACAGAAAGGAAACAGAGTCGAAAACAGTTTTTCTGGTAGCAGCATTTCATGAGTCTGCTCTGTTTGCTGGCAGCTAGAGAGATGCAGCGGGCACTTCCGCCATATTGAGAAGCTGCCAAAAGGGGTGGAGTCTGCAATTAAAGTGATACCGACATTTTAAAAGTTCTTTGGGTTAGAGAATGATTAAGGATTCTCAATAAAACAGATTTAGACTCACAAAATCTCTAAATGAGGTACAATGTATGTAAAATATGCATAGGCTTCAGAGAGGGAAAGAATAAAAAAGGGTAAAGAAAGCCCTTTAAGAAAGAGAAATAGGAAATAAAGATAAAAGGGTCATATGAACATGGCAGATAAACAGAGAGTCTGGATTATGGTTATTGTGTTTCCTTTTAATTTTTTAACTTTTAATGAGCTAACTGCAGAAAGACAATTGATTGCTAAGGTTGCTAAGTTAAACAAATACTTTATATATATTTATAAACATATACTTTAAAGGTATTTTGACTTTGAAATCTGTTTATAAGAATATGTTGCTTGGGAAAAGAGTTTCTGTTTTTATCTCCACAGAAGATCAAAACCTGTGGATTGGTTCCAAGTAAATGCTGTTTAATTTGCCAAGCACATCTGAAATTCTCTGATGAAAGGATCAGCTTCCAAGATGCCAGCTGAGATGATGCAGCTTCAAGATCCCATGAGATCGCCAACATCTTTTGTCAGCAGGGAGTAGTTAAAGAAAGAAAGCTACGTCCAATTTCCCTAAAATATTACTTATTAATGTTTGTTTTCATTATAAAGGGTTAATGGTCATAGTCAACCTTAAAAAAAAGAGGGGGGAGGATATGATATAGGAATGTTTAGAAAAGATAAGTTGATTTTGATTTATTGATATAAACTTAAGGTCAATTTTGTTATGCTATATGTATTGTTCTACTCTTGATTACGGTATGATGCTTATGTAACTCATTTTAAATAGTAATGTGTAATTAAGGAATACAGATTAATAGTCATCTATGACAACCAAACTTATAGTCATGTTAGTTAGGTTTTTGTAAGTATACAAAGATATATTTCAATTACATAGATAGTCTTTAAACACTTCAAAAACATGCAGAATATGGTATTTAAAATATTTTCAGAACTTCAACTTTTTGAAAAGTGATACAGGTCTGCTCCTGGCAGCACCAATGTATTTCAGGAAAATGATGGGCATGAAGAAACTTCATGTGGAATTTACTTTGTGGCAACAGTTAGCCACTGGACAAGAAACTGTTCTGGTATTGACTCCTAGATAGTGTATGCTGTATAAACTGGACATGCAGGTTCCATAGTGACCTCTGAACTTTGGCAGAACAAGCTGAGATGGTCCTTCAGGTTCCTGCTTTGCAGGAAAAAATTGCCAGGCATCCTTCTGGACACAAGAAGAAGCGACTGATGGACTGTGTCAGATTTTCTGCATCACTTGAAGGTATGCCAGAGACTTTGGGTCATAAAGGCTGAAGATGGTGCCCCAACATTACAAAGGAACTTTGGGTGACTGTCCAGGCAGACAGGTGTCATCTCTGTCAATTTCTAGACTTTGGAAGTTGCTGACACTTCCTGTTTATTTGGATAATATTTTATCCTTCTGTCGTCTTTGATGTGATGGAAGGTTTAATAATTATAGGTATAGTTCTTTTTATTTTGAAAGTAATATCAGATATGAAACTTTAGACTCAAAAGGATAAGGCAGATAATAGAATATATTTCTTTAAGTTTGTTAATTACAAATAGACTAGATATTGTGACTAATTCCTGCTTGAGAGCTTTTCTATATGTAATTTTGCTATATGGAAATTGAAATCTTCCTTTTGATTAGACAGAAAAAAGGAAATGTGATGGAAATGTTCTCTGTATGATGCAAATAAAGTAACTGATTTGGCCTATATGGAGCACCATAAAAGTGAGGGGAGAATCAGAGGACAGACAGATAGAAGGTGGATGGAGTTAGTCATTCTCCATCTGACCCCCAAAGGAGGAACATGTAAGGAATCCAGGTGAGCAGCAGGCTGGGCCACGTGGCAGACAGATTAATAGAAATTGGTTGATTTAAGATGAAAGAGCTAGCTAGTAATGTGCTTAAGACATGGGCCAAACAGTATGAAGTTAGAAAAAAAGTCTCTTCCATGAAAGATAGTTCTCAAATTATCAGAAAGTTTTTAGATAGTTAATTAATAGTCCTGAAATATCCCTAATAGTACAGTAGCAGCATTCATACTTTGGGTGAAACCAAAAGCTGCCTAAGTACATTAGGAACAATTAAGTAAGAGGAAACTCAGACCTATCACTGTACAGAATTATTAAAGGTTGAAGAGTAGACTGGCCTTAATGAAAACCACATTACTACCATTTTCCTAAATCAGTATTGCTTTTATCTTCTAAATTTCTATCTTTATACTCACAGGTAACTTTTCAACTCAGCTATAATCCTATAAAACTTCTTTATGCAAATCTAAACTGGTTAAAATGCAGAGAATATGACTTTGACCCTTAAGATTTATACATATATATGATGTGTAGGTAGATATAAATATATATAAGATGTACACTTTAGCATCTGCAAACATCATGGAAATGGGGATGGAAAGGTATGTAAGTGCCAGAGGACAAGGATTTCCACTGCTAGATAGTGTTTACTAAATATTAATGAAAAACTTCATCAATAAAATGTCAAAATATGGTAGCCTTAATAATATCTGCATTCATGACTATATTATTTGACAAGCTATTGGAAATAGGGGATATTTCAGATAAAGTCGTTGTAGATGAATAACTTAAGGTTACTACTGGGTGCTGAGGAAGAAAAAAGTAACATTTTGTTACTATGTTACAATAAAGCAGGATAAGGCACTAAACATTATTAATTATTTAAAAAAGATAACTATAAGCATGATATATTGATTTGTACATATGGTAGCTGACAAGACCAACAATTTCAATGGTAGCAAAGGATGTGGTATGTTCCCTGGAATTTAAAATGGTAAGTTACTATATCTGAGGTTTGTTGTAAAGATATAGTGATGTGTATAAATTATGGAAAGAATGGACTTGAACAAACCATTCTCTGTATCATTACCATAAGCTTAATCAGTCTTTTCTTTTTCATTCACCTGTCTTTTACAAGTAGAATTTACAATATATTTACATGCCTCTTCCAAGTGTTACATGCAATAAGTCAATTACAATCTCTTTGATTTTTTTCAGTAAAATGTAAGACATAATCCCTACCATGGAATAAGCTCTTGTTTGAATGGATTTAGTGAGCTAAATCTGGACAGGAAGCCATTGTAAAACTATGTCTAAGTGGGAATGCTCACAGTTGAGAGAACTAAATCTGTCATAAGGGATGAGATCAGGAAACTAGCAAAGTTTATTCAAAGCCCTAAACTTCTTAGTTGTCAAGGGAAAAATAATTTTAAATATTTTTGGTCTTCCCTCACATTTTTGGAAGACTAAGCAGGAATCGCCTAGTTATTTCTCCTCACAGTTGTTCAATCTGTAGACACTGCAAGCTCTAGTTTCCAAGGGCTTCATTTTATAAACCCTAGGATTCAAGTTATACAGATGTCATTATCAGGAGGCAACATTCTAGTGTACAGATATGTAGATGGCATCAGGACCTTTTGCTCACTCTTAAGTACCAAGAAAAGCCTGAATGTTAATTAGAAAAGGAGGTCTCCTTAATGGAGAAGACAAAAATTAAATAGTTGAATTCCATCCAGAAAGCTGAGAATGGAGGTTTTTAAACAATTTCGTGAGCTTTTTGCTATCTGAAGTGCCAGATCTCACCCTAATTCCTAAGAATAATTCTTCTATATATAACTTCCTCTGTAGATTATAACCCATCTCTAGGGGAGATGTCATATATTCCTTATGTCCTGCTAACCTTCTTATTTCTTGTCAAAACACACATTAGAATTGTTAAGTTATTTCTTAAGCTGTAAAACACATGTTCATGGTCACATGTATATTGTAAAAGTGCTTCTTTGTTAGCATGCCTTAAGTTGTATTGTGCACCTGACATTATTATGATTATAAATTTATGAAGATCATTTCTAAATTGTATTGTTTAAATATATCTATAATAAAGCACCTGGTATTGGACTTTAAAAAGTCCAATCCAGGTTAATAAACTCAATATGTATTATTAGATTTTCATTCTTACATTGTCAAATGGTTTATGTGTCCATCCTTATTCCTGCAAGCCCCCTCATGCATAGAGAACTTGAAGCCCAGATAAAGAAAGAAGCTTTTACAACAACATTGAACTGTGATTGGAGCCCTGTTTTTCTTGTAGTACAGAAATAATCTAAATGTAACTGCCAAAATGGTAGAAGCAATACTTACCTTTGATATTATCATGAACTTGTATTTTTCTTTTTTTCTTCTTTATTTATTTTGTACTTATCAAGAAAAACAGTAAAATGAATTTAAAATGCTGCTAAGTTAAAAATAATTATGAAGAAGATAAAAATCATAAGTATGACTTATAAAGGGTGATAATGCAAATAAGATTACTACACATATATTTACTTTGTGTTCAGCTTTCCCTCTGAATTTTTTCTTTTTCATCCCTGGATAACCTTATTCAAGGTCCCTTCCCCCTCCCACCACATCAAGTCATTTTTTCTCCTCAATAATCCCCATACCCTCCCTAGGCAGGGATCAGACGGTCCTATGGTCCCACTGACCCCATAATGCTTAGATCAGTCTCCATACCTGGCAAACCCAGTTTTGTCCCCCCACCTTCAAGGGCGAGTCAGGTTTCCTATAGTTGGAGTGGGATCTGAAGGGTCAGTCCAGGGTGTTTCTGATCCCAAACTGTTCAGTGGTCATAGTTGGCAGCCTGGGCATGCTTGGCTTTTTTCTTGTTTGTTTGTTTAGAGACCACTAATGAGTGAGTACATCCCCTGCTTATCTTTCTGAGTTTGTGATACCTCGCTCAGGAGGATATTCTCCAAATCCATCCATTTGCCTGTGAATTTTAGGATATCGTTTTTTCTTACTGCTGAGTAGTATTCCATTGTGTAGATGTACCAC
>PVIH01030973.1:0-11454 GCA_004025045.1 Sigmodon hispidus | reverse complement strand
GTGTATGGACACTAATGACAAAAACACATGTGTTCAAACAAGAAGTGGAAGCAACATCTCCATTTCAATAAATGCTCTGTGTGGGAAAGCTTGTGTGTAGTCACTAATGAGGAAAACACATGTGTTGAATCAATTAGTGGAAGCAACATCTCTCTTAATGCACTCTGTGAGAAAGCATGTGCATGGACACTAAGAAAAATGCACATGTATTCAAACAAGGAGTGGAAGCAACATCTCCCTTACTGCTCTGTGGGAGAAAGCATGTGTATCAATGCTGATCAGAAAAACACATGTGTTCAAATGAGGAGTGGAAGCAACATCTCTCTTAATGCACTCTGTCAGAAAGCCCGTGAAAGGATCGTGATGAGAAAAATACATGTGTTCAAACAAGAAGTGGAAGAATCATCTCTCTTAATGCTCTCTGTGAGGAAGAATGTGTATGAACACTAATGAGAAAAACACATGTGTTCAAACAAGGAGTGGAAACAACATCTCTCTAAATGCTCTGTGTAAGAAAGCATGTTTATGAACGCTTATGAGAAAAACACATATGTTGAAACAAGGAGTGGAAGCCACATCTCTCCTAAAACTCTTTGTGAGAAAGCATGTGTATGGATGCTGAGGAGAAAAACACATGTGTTCATATGAAGAGTGGAAGCAATATCTCTCTTAATGCTCTGTGTGAGACAGCATGTGTACGGATGCTGATGGGTAAGACACATTTGTTCAAACTAGGTGTGGAATCAAAATCTATCTTAATGCAGCGTGTGAAAAAGCATGTGTATGGACACTAATGAGAAAAAAACATGTGTTCAAAGAGAGAGTGGAGGAAACATTTCTCTTAAGGCTCCTTGTCAAAAAGCATGTGTATGGACACTAATGAGAAAAACCCATGTGTTCAAAGAGGGAGTGGAAGAAACATTTCGCTTAACGCTCTGTGTGAGAAAGCATGTGCATGAATACATATGAGAAAAACACATGTGTTCAAAGAAGGAGTGGAAGCAACATCTCTCTTAAAACTGTGTGTGATAAAGCATGTGTATAGACACTAAAGAGAAAAACACATGAATTCATTCAAAGAGTAGAAGCAACAACTCCCTTAATACTCTCTGTGAGAAAGCATGTGTATGGATGCTGATCAGAAAAACACATGTGTTCAAATGAGGAGAGGAAGCAACATCTCTCTAAATGCTGCTTTTGAGAAAGCCTCTGTATGGACACTAATGAGAAACACACATGTGTTCAAACAAGGAGTGGAGGCAACATCTCTCTTAATGTACTGTGTGAGAAAGCATGTGTATGGACACTAATGACAAAAACACATGTGTTCAAACAAGAAGTGGAAGCAACACCTCCATTTCAGTAAAAGCTTTGTGTGGGAAAGCTTGTGTATAGACACTAATGAGAAAAACACATGTGTTCAAATGAGGAGAGGAAGCAACATCTCTCAAAATGCTGCTTTTGAGAAAGCCTCTGTATGGACACTAATGAGAAAAACACATGTGTTCAAACAAGGAGTGGAAGCAACATCTCCTTTAATGTTCTGTATGAGAAAGCATGTGTATGGACACTAATGACAAAAACACATGTGTTCAAACAAGAAGTGGAAGCAACATCTCCATTTAAATAAATGTTCTGTGTGGGAAAGCTTGTGTATAGACACAAATGAGGAAAACACATGTGTTCAAATGAGGAGAGGAAGCAACATCTCTCTAAATGCTGCACTTGAGAAAGCCTCTGTATATACACTAATGAGAAAAACACATCTGTTCAAGCAAGGAGTAGAAGCAACATCTTTATTTATGCTCTGTGTAAGAAAGCATGTATATAGACAATAATAAGAAAAACACATGTGTTCAAACAAGAAGTGGAAGCATCATCTGTCTTAATGAACTGTGTGAGAAAGCATGTGTATGGACACTAAATAGAAATACAAATGTATTCAAACATGGAGTGGAAGCAACATCTCCCTTACTACTCTGTGGGAGAAAGCATGTGTATGAATGCTGATCAGAAAAACACATGTGGAATAGTGGAAATAACATCACTCATAATGCGCTATGTGAGATAGAGTGTATATGGACGCTGATGAGAAAAACACAAGTGTTCAAACAAGGAGGGGAAGCAACATCTCACTTAATGCACTGTTTGAGAAAGAATGTGTATGTAGTATGATGAGAAACAAACAATATTCAAATGAGGAGTGGAAGCAACATCTCCCTAATGTTCTGTTTGAGAAACCGTGTGTATGTACGCTAATGAGAAAAACACATGTGTTCAAACAAGGAGTGGGAGAAACATCTATCTTCATGCTCTGTGTGAGAAAATATGCGTATTTACACTATTGACAAAAACACTTGTGTTCAAACAAGAAGTGGAAGCAACATCTCCATTTCAATAAATGCTCTGTGTGGGAAAGCTTGTGTATAGACACTAATGAGAAAAACACATGTGTTCAAATGAGGAGAGGAAGCAACATCTCTCAAAATGCTGCTTTTGAGAAAGCCTCTGTATGGACACTAATGAGAAAAACACATGTGTTGAATCAAGTAGTGGAAGCAACATCTCTCTTAATGCACTCTGTGAGAAAGCATGTGCATGGATACTACGAAAAACGCCCATGTGTTTAAACAAGGAGTGGAAGCAACATCTCTCGTAAAGCTCTCCGTGAGAAATCATGTGTATGGATGCTGAGGAGAAAAACACATGTGTTCATATGATGAGTTGAAGCAATATCTCTCTTAATGCTCTGTGTGAGACAGCATGTGTACGGATGCTGATGGGTAAGACACATGAGTTCAAACGAGGTGTGGAATCAAAATCTAACTTAATGCAGCATGTGAAAAAGCATGTGTATGGACACTAATGAGAAAAACACATGTGTTCAAAGAGGGAGTGGAGGAAACATTTCTCTTAAGGCTCCATTTGAAAAAGCATGTGTATGGACACTAATGAGAAAAACACATGTGTTTAAAGAGGGAGTGGAAGATATATTTCGCTTAACACTCTGTGTGAGAAAGCATGTGCATGATCACATATGAGAAAAACACATGTGTTCAAAGAAGGAGTGGAAGCAACATCTCTCTTAAAACTGTTTGTGAGATAGCATGTGTATGGACACTAAAGAGAAAAACACATGTATTCATTCAAAGAGTGGAAGCAACAACTCCCTTAATACTCTCTGTGAGAAAGCATGTGTATGGATGCTGAAGAGAAATACTCCTGTTTTCAAATGAGGAGAGGAAGCAATATCTCTCTAAATGCTGCTTTTGTGAAAGCCCCTGTATGGACACTAATGAGAAAAACTCATGTGTTCAAACAAGGAGTGGAAGCAACATCTCTCTTAATGTTCTGTGTGAGAAAGCATGTGTATGGACACTAATTAGAAAAACACATGTGTTGAATCAAGTAGTGGAAGCAACATCTCTCTTAATGCACTCTGTGAGAAAGCATGTGCATGGACACTAAGAAAAACACACGTGTATTCAAACAAGGAGTGGATCCAACATCTCCCTTACTGCACTGTGGGAGAAAGCATGTGTAAGAATGCTGATCAGAAAAACACATGTGTTCAAATGAGGAGTGGAAGCAACATCTCTATAAGTGTACTCTGTCAGAATGCCCGTGTATGGATTCTGATGAAAAAAATACATGTGTTCAAACAAGAAGTTTAAGAATCATCTCTATTAATGCTCTCTGTGAGGAAGAATGTGTATAAACACTAATGGGAAAAACGCATGTGTTCAAACAAGGAGTGGAAACAACATCTCTCTAAATGCTCTCTGTGAGAAAGCATGTGTATGGAAGCTGAGGAGAAACACATGTGTTCATATGAGGAGTCTAAGCAATATCTCTCTTAATGCTCTGTGTGAGACAGCATGTGCAAGGATGCTGATGGGTAAGACACATTTGTTCAAACGAGGTGTGGAATCAAAATCTATCTTAATGCAGCGTGTGGAAAAGCATGTGTATGGACACTAATGAGAAAAGCACATGTGTTCAAATAGAGAGTGGAGGAAACTTTTCTCTTAAGGCTCCATGTGAAAAAGCATGTGTATGGACACTATTGAGAAAAACACATGTGTTCAAAGAGGGAGTGGAAGAAACATTTCGCTTAACGCTCTGTGTGAGAAAGCATGTGCATGAATACATATGAGAAAAACACATGTGTTCAAAGAAAGAGTGGAAGCAACATCTCTCTTAAAACTGTGTGTGATAAAGCATGTGTATAGACACTAAAGAGAAAAACACATGTATTCATTCAAATAGTGGAAGCAACAACTCCCTTAATACTCTCTGTGAGGAAGCATGTGTATGGATGCTGATGAGAAAAACACATGTGTTCAAATGAGGAGAGGAAGCAACATCTCCCTTACTGCTCTCTGTTAGAAAGCATGTGTATGCACACTAATGAGAAAAACACATGTGTTCAAATGAGGAGAGGATACAACATCTCTCTAAATGCTGCTTTTGAGAAAGCCTCTGTATGGACACTAATGATAAAAACACATGTGTTCAAACAACGAGTGGAAGCAACATCTCTCGTAAAGCTCTCTGTGAGAAAGCATGTGTATGGATGCTGAGGAGAAAAACACATGTGTTCCTATGATGAGTTGAAGCAATATCTCCCTTAATGCTCTGTGTGAGACAGCATGTGTACGGATGCTGATGGGTAAGACACATGAGTTCAAACGAGGTGTGGAATCAAAATCTTACTTATTGCAGCATGTGAAAAAGCATGTGTATGGACACTAATGAGAAAAACACATGTGTTCAAAGAGAGAGTGGAGGAAACATTTCTCTTAAGGCTCCATTTGAAAAAGCATGTGTATGGACACTAATGACAAAAACACATGTGTACAAACAAGAAGTGGAAGCAACGTCTCCATTTCAATAAATGTTCTGTGTGGGAAAGCTTGTGTATAGACACTAATGAGAAAAACACATGTGTTCAAATGAGGAGAGGAAACAACATCTCTCTAAATGCTGCTTTTGAGAAAGCCTCTGTATGGACACTAATGAGAAAAACACATGTGTTCAAACAAGGAGTGGAAGAAACATCTCTCTTAATGTTCTGTGTGAGAAAGCATGTGTATGGACACTAATGACAAAAACACATGTGTTCACACAAGGAGTGGAAGCATCATCTCCCTTACTGCTCTCTGTTAGATAGCATGTTTATGGACACTAATGAGATAAACACATATGTTGAATCAAGTAGTGGAAGCAACACCTCCCTTACTGCTCTCTGTTAGAAAGCATGTGTATGGACAATAATGAGAAAAACACATGTGTTGAATCAAGTGGTGCAAGCAACATCTCTCTTAATGCACTCTGTAAGAAAGCATGTGCATGGACACTAAGAAAAACGCACATGTATTCAAACAAGGAGTGGAAGCAACATCTCCCTTACTGCTCTGTGGGAGAAAGCATGTGTATCAATGCTGATCAGAAAAACACATGTGTTCAAAGAGAGAGTGGAGGAAACATTTCTTTTAAGGCTCCATGTGAAAAAGCATGTGTATGGACACTAATGACAAAAAAAAATGTGTTGAAACAAGGAGTGGAAGCAACATCTCTCTTAATGTTCTGTGTGAGAAAGCATGTGTATGGACACTAATGAGAAAAACACATGTATTCAAACAAGGAGTGGGAGAAACATCTCTCTTCATGCTCTGTGTGAGAAAGTATGTGTATGGACACTAATGACAAAAAAACTTGTGTTCAAACAAGAAATGGAAGCAACATCTCCATTTCAATAAATACTCTGTGTGGGAAAGCTTGTGTATAGACACTAATGAGAAAAACACATGTGTTCAAATGAGGATAGGAAGAAACATCTCTCTAAATGCTGCTTTTGAGAAAGCCTCTGTATGGACACTAATGAGAAAAACACATGTGTTCAAACAAGGAGTGGAAGCAACATCTCTCGTAAAGCTCTCTGTGAGAAAGCATGTGTATGGATGCTGAGGAGAAAAACACATGTGTTCAAAGAAGGAGTGGAAGCAATATCTCTCTTAATGCTCTGTGTGAGACAGCATGTGTACGGATGCTGATGGGTAAGACACATGTGTTCAAACGAGGTGTGGTATCAAAATCTATCTTAATGCAGCGTGTGAAAAAGCATGTATATGAACACTAATGAGAAAAACACATGTGTTCAAAGAGAGAGTGGAGGAAACATTTCTCTTAAGGCTCCATGTGAAAAAGCATGTGTATGGACACTAATGAGAAAAACACATGTGTTAAAAGAGGGAATGGAAGAAACATTTTGCTTAACGCTCTGTGTGAGAAAGCATGTGCATGAGCACATATGAGAAAAACACATGTGTTCAAAGAAGGTGTGGAAGCAACATCTCTCTTAAAACTGTGTGTTAGAAAACATGTGTATGGACACTAAAGAGAAAAACACATGTATTCATTCAAAGAGTGGAAGCAACAACTCCCTTAATACTCTCTGTGAGAAAGCATGTGTATGGATGCTGAGGAGAAAAACATAAGTGTTCACATGAGGAGTGGAAGCAATATCTCTCGTAATGCTCAGTGTGAGACAGCATGTGTACAGATGCTGATGGGTAAGACACATGTGTTCAAACGGGGTGTGGAATCAAAATCTATTTTAATGCAACGTGTGAAAAAGCATGTGTATGGACAGTAATGAGAAAAACACATGTGTTCAAAGAGAGAGTGGAGGAAACATTACTCTTAAGGCTCCATGTGAAAAAGCATGTGTATGGACACTTATGAGAAAAACACATGTGTTCACACAAAGAGTGAAAGCAACATCTCGCTTACTGCTTTCTGTTAGAAAGCATGTGTATGAACACTAATGAGAAAAACACATGTGTTGAATCAAGTAGTGGAAGCAACATTTCTCTTAATGCACTCTGTGAGAAAGCATGAGCATGGACACTAAGAAAAACGCACATGTGTTCAAAAAAGGAGTGGAAGCAACATCTCCCTTACTGCTCTGTGGGAGAAAGCATGTGCATAAATGCTGATCAGAAAAACACATGTGTTCAAAGAGAGAGTGGAGGAAACATTTCTCTTAAGGCTCCATGTGAAAAAGCATGTGTATGGACACTAATGACAAAAACACATGTGTTCAAACAAGGAGTGGAAGCAACATCTCTCTTAATGTTCTGTGTGAGAAAGCATGTGTATGGACACTAATGAGAAAAACACATGTATTCATACAAGGAGTGGGAGAAACATCTCTCTTCATGCTCTGTGTGAGAAAGTATGTGCATGGACATTAATGACAAAAAAAACATGTGTTCAAACAAGTAATGGAAGCAACATCTCCATTTCAATAAATACTCTGTGTGGGAAAGCTTGTGTATAGACACTAATGAGAAAAACACATGTGTTCAAATGAGGAGAGGAAGCAACATCTCTCTAAATGCTTCTTTTGAGATAGCCTCTGTATGGACACTAATGAGAAAAACACATGTGTTCAAACAAGGAGTGGAAGCAACATCTCTCTTAATGTTCTGTGTGAGAAAGCATGTGTATGGACACGAATGACAAAAAATCATGTGTTAACTTGCGGAGTGGAAGCAACATCTCCCTTACTGCTCTCTGTTAGAATGCATGTGTATGGACACTAATGAGAAAAACACATGTGTTCAAATGAGGAGTGGAAGCAACCTCTCTCTAAATGCTGCTTTTGAAAAAGTCTCTGTATGGACACTAATGAGAAAAACACATGTGTTCAAACAAGGAGTAGAAGCAACATCTCTCTTAATGTTCTGTGTGAGAAAGCATGTGTATGGACACTAATGAGAAAAACACATGTGTTGAATCAAGTAGTGGAAGCAACATCTCTCTTAATGCACTCTGTGAGAAAGCATGTGCATGGACACTAAGAAAAACACACTTGTATTCAAACAAGGAGTGGATCCAACATCTCCCTTACTGCACTGTGGGAGAAAGCATGTGTATGAATGCTGATCAGAAAAACACATGTGTTCAAATGAGGAGTGGAAGCAACATCTCTATAAGTGTACTCTGTCAGAAAGCCCGTGTATGGATTCTGATGAAAAAAATACATGTGTTCAAACAAGAAGTGTAAGAATCATCTCTATTAATGCTCTCTGTGAGAAAGAATGTGTATGAACACTAATGGGAAAAACGTATGTGTTCAAACAAGGAGTGGAAACAACATCTCTCTAAATGCTCTGTGTGAGAAAGCATGTTAATGGACGCTAATGAGAAAAACACATGTGTTGAAACAAGGAGTGAAAGCAACATCTCTCGTAAAGCTCTCTGTGAGAAAGCATGTGTATGGATGGTGAGGAGAAAAACACATGTGTTCATATGAGGAGTCTAAGCAATATCTCTCTTAATGCTCTGTGTGAGACAGCATGTGCAAGGATGCTGATGGGTAAGACACATGTGTTCAAACGAGGTGTGGAATCAAAATCTATCTTAATGCAGTGTGTGAAAAAGAATGTGTATGGACACTAATGAGAAAAGCACATGTGTTCAAATAGAGAGTGGAGGAAACTTTTCTCTTAAGGCTCCATGTGAAAAAGCATGTGTATGGACACTATTGAGAAAAACACATGTGTTCAAAGAGGGAGTGGTAGAAACATTTCGCTTAACGCTCTCTGTGAGAAAGCATGTGCATGAACACATATGAGCAAAACACATGTGTTCAAAGAAGGAGTGGAAGAAACATCTCTCTTAATGTTCTTTGTGAGAAAGCATGTGTATGGACACTAATGAGAAAAACACATGTGTTCAAACAACGTTGGGAGAAACATCTCTCTTCATCCTCTGTGTGAGAAAGTATGTGTATGGACACTAATGACAAAAAACATGTGTTCAAACAAGAAGTGGAAGCAACATCTCCATTTCAATAAATGGTCTCTGTGGGAAACCTTGTGTATAGACACTAATGAGAAAAACACATGTGTTCAAATTAGGAGAGGAAGCACCATCTCTCTAAATGCTGCTTTTGAGAAAACCTCTGTATGGACACTAATGAGAAAAACACATGTGTTCAAACAAGGAGTGGAAGCAACATGTTTCTTAATGTTCTCTGTGAGAAAGCATGTGTATGGACACTAATGACAAAAACACATGTGTTCACACACGGAGTGGAAGCAACATCTCCCTTACTGTTCTCTGTTAGAAAGCATGTGTATGGACACTCATGAGAAAAACACATATGTTGAATCAAGTAGTGGAAGCAACATCTCTCCTAATGCACTCTGTGAGAAAGCATGGCATGGACACTAAGAAAAACTCACATGTATTCAAACAAGGAGTGGAAGCAACATCTCTCTTACTGCTCTGTGGGAGAAAGCATGTGTATGAATGCTCTGAAAACCACATGTGTTCAAATGAGGAGTGGAAGCAACCTCTCTCTTAATGCACTTCGTCAGAAAGCCCATGTATGGATTCTGATGAGAAAAATACATGTGTTCTAACAAGAAGTGGAAGAATCATCTCTCTTAATGCTCTCGTTGAGGAAGAATGTTTATGAACACTTATGAGAAAAACGCATGTGTTCAAACAAGGAGTGGAAACAACATCTCTCTAAATGCTCTGTGTGAGAAAGCATGTTTATGGACGCTAATGAGAAAAACACATGTGTTGAAACAAGGAGTGGAAGCAACATCTCTCATAAAGCTCTCACTGAGAAAGTATGTGTATGGATGCTGAGGATAAAAACACATGTGTTCACATGAGGATTGGAAGCAATATCTCTCTTAATGCTCTGTGTGAGACAACATGTGTACGGATGCTGATGAGTATGACACATGTGTTCAAACGAGGTGTGGAATTAAAATCTATCTTAATGCAGCGTGTGAAAAAGCATGTGTATGGATTGAAATGAGAAAAACACATGTGTTCAAAGAGAGAGTGGAGGAAACATTTCTCTTAACGCTCTTGGGAAAAATCATGTTTATGAACACATATGAGAAAAACACATGGGTTCAAAGAAGGAGTGGATGCAACATCTCTCTAAAAACTGTGTGTGATAAAGCATGTGTGTGGACACTAAAGAGAAAAACACATGTATTCATTCAAAGAGTGGAAGCAACAACTCCCTTAATACTCTCTGTGACATAGCATGTGTATGGATGCTGATGAGAGAAACACATGTGTTCAAATGATGAGAGGAAGCAACATCTCTCTAAATGCTGCTTTTGAGAAAGCCTCTGTATGGACACTAATGAGAAAAACACATGTGTTCAAACAAGGAGTGGAAGCAACATCACTCTTAATGTTCTGTGTGAGAAAGCATGTGTATGGACAATAATGACAAAAGCACATGTGTTCAAACAAGAAGTGGAATCAACATCTCCATTTCAAAAAATGCTCTGTGTGGGCAAGCTAGCGTATAAACACTAATTAGAAAAACACATGTGTTCAAATGAGGAGAGGAAGCAACATCTCTATAAATGCTGCTTTTGAGAAAGCCTCTGTATGGACACTAATGAGAAAAACACATCTGTTCAAGCAAGGAGTAGAAGCAACATCTTTATTTATGCACTGTGTGAGAAAGCATTTATATAGACAATTATAAGAAAAACACATGTGTTCCAACAAGAATTGGAAGCAACATCTCTCTTAATGTACTGTGTGAGAAAGCATGTGTATGTACACTAAATAGAAATACACATGTATTCAAACAAGGAGTGGAAGCAACATCTCCCTTACCGCTCTTTGGGAGAAAGCATGTGTATGAATGCTGACCAGAAAAACACATGTATTCAAATGAAGAGTGGAATCAACATCTCTCTTAATGCTCTATGTGAGAAAGAGTGTATATGGACGCTGATGAGAAAACCCCAAGTGTTCAAACAAGGAGGGGAAGCAACATCTCACTTAATGCACTGTGTGAGAAAGAATGTGTATGTAGTATGATGAGAAACAAATGATGTTCAAGCCGGGACCCAGTGCTGGCTGCAGAATCCCAGCGCTCTCTGGGGCAGAGGACTCTGTCCCTGACCACTTCCTCGGCTCCTGCTGAGGGAAACCCCACCAAGACCTCCAACTGAGCAAAGCAGCTGCAGGGGTCTCCGAGGGGTGGATTCATACCCCACCCAGAAATTAGGAGGGGGCTAGAGGCCTCAGTGCCTTTGTCCCAGCCTGGGAGGGAGAGTTGAGCTCCCATTGTTTCTGGTTCTACTTCCAGGACCCAGTGCTGGCTGCAGAATCCCAGCGCTCTCTGGGGCAGGGGCAGGTGGACTCTGTCCCTGACCACTTCCACGGCTCCTGCTGAGGGAAACCCCGCCACAACCTCCAACTGAGTGAACCAACTGCAGGGGTCTCTGAAAGACAGAATCAGACCCTGACCAGAAAGGTGACAGGAGGCATACACAGCCGAGTGCCACAACTGACCAGGACCCATCTAATCGTGAACCACTGAAGTCATGGGCAAACGTCAGTGCAAAAAATTACATAATACTACAAAGGACAACATGGTAACTCCAGAAG
>PVIH01030972.1:0-11455 GCA_004025045.1 Sigmodon hispidus | reverse complement strand
ATCTGTAGATTGCCTTTGGTAGAATTGCCATTTTTACTATGTTGATCCTACCAATCCAGGAACATGACACAGCTTTCCATTTTCTGATATCCTCTTCAATTTATTTCTTCAGTGATTTAAAATTTTTGTCAAATAGGTCTGCTACTTCTTTGACTATAGATACTCCAAGGTATTTAATACTATTTGCAGCTATTATGAAGGGTAATGTTTCCCTTATTTCTTTTTCAGCTCTTCTATCTTTAGTGTATAGAAGGGCTACGGATTTCCTTGAGTTTATCTTGTTTCCTGCTACATTGCTGAAGGTGTTTATCAGCTGTAGCAGTTTCTTGGAAGAATTTTGTGGGTCACTTATGAATACAATCATATCATCTGCAAATAGAGATAGCTTCACTTCTTCTTTTCCAATTTG
Source organism: Sigmodon hispidus (assembly GCA_004025045.1). NCBI lineage: Eukaryota > Metazoa > Chordata > Mammalia > Rodentia > Cricetidae > Sigmodon > Sigmodon hispidus. The sequence continues at coordinate 11,046 of PVIH01030972.1, read as the reverse complement.
TATCCCCTTAATCTCTTTTCGTTCCCTTAATGCTTTAGCTAAAACTTTGGGAACTATATTGAATAGATGAGGGGAGAGAGGATATCCTTGTCTAGTTCCTGACGTTAGTGGGATTGCTTTGAGTTTTTCTCCATTAAGTTTGATACTGGCTGTCAGCTTCTTGTAAATTGTCTTTTTTTTTCTGTATTTATCAAAAAAACCGTAAAATGAATTTAAAATGCAGAAAAGTTAACAATAACTATAAAGAGGATAAGAATCATAAGCATGGCTTATCAAGGGTGGTAATGCAAATATGATTGCTACACATATATTTACTTTGTATCCAGCTTTCCCTCTGAATTTTTTTTTCCATCCCTGTATATCCTTATTCTAGGTCCCTTCTTCCTCGCACCACATCTGGTCATTTTTCTTCTCTGCAACTCCCCGTCCCCTCCCTGGGCAGGGAGCAGACAGTTCTGTGGTCCCACTGACCCAATAATGCTTGGATCAGTCTCCATTCCTGGCCAAATCCAGTTTTGTCCCCTCTCCCTCAAGAGGGAGTCTGGTGTTCCTTTAGTTATTGTGGGTTTCGCAGGGTCACTCCAGGATGTTTCTGATCCCAAGCTGGTCAGTGGTTGTGGTTTTCAGCCTGGGCATGCTTGGCTTTTTTCTTGTTTGTTTGTTTAGAGACCACTAATGAGTGAGTACATCCCCTGGTTATCTCTCTGAGATTGTGATACCTTGTTGAGGAGGATATTCTCCAAATCCATCCATTTGCCTGCGAATTTTAGGATATTGTTTTTTCTTATTGTTGAGTAGTATTCCATTGTGTAGATGTACCACAGTCTGTTAATCCATTCTTCAGTTGAGGGACATCTAGGTTGTTTCCAGGTTCTTGCTATTACAAATAATGCTGTTATGAACATAGTTGAGCTAATACCTTTGGAGTGTGAATGTGCCTCTTTAGGGTATACACCCAGAAGGGGTATTGTTGGGTCTTTGGGGAGATTGATTCTCAATTTTCTGAGAAACCGCCATATTGCATTCCAAAGTGGCTCAACAACCTTACACTACCACCAACAATGGAGGAGTGTCCCCCTTGCTCCGCATCCTCTCCAACATAGGCTGTCATCTGTGCCTTTTATCTTAGCCAATCTAACAGGCGTTAGGTGGCATCTCAAAGTTGTTTGGATTTCATTTCTCGGATGGCTAAAGATGATGAGCACTTTTTCAGGTGCGTTTCAGCCATTTGTAGTTCCTCTGCTGAGAATTCCCTTTTTAGGTCTGTACCCCATTTTTTGATAGGGTTATTCAAGGTTTTGGGCTCTAGATTCTTGAGCTCTTTAAATGTCTTATAGATCAGTCCTCTATCACTTGTAGGGTGGTGAAAATCTTTTCTCATTCTGTAGGCAGTCGTTTTGTCCTATTGACAGTGTCCTTGGCTTTGCAGAAGCTTCCCAGCTTCACGAGATCCCACTTATTGATTGTTGGTCTTAGTGTCTGTGCCACTGGTGTTATATTTAGGAAGTGGTGGCCTGTGCCAATTTGTAGAAATGTATTTCCCACTTTCTTTCCTATCAAGTTCAAAGTAGCTGGGTTTAAGTTGAGGTCTTTGATCCACTTGGATTTGAGTTTTGTGCAGGGTGACAGTCTCAGATCTATTTGCCTTTTTCTACACACTTCCATCCAGCTATGCCAACACCATTTGTTAAATATACTATCTTTTTCCATTGAATGTTTTGGGCCTCTTTGTCAAAGATCAGGTGTTCATAGGTTTTTGGGTTAATGTCTGGATCCTCAATTCTATTCCATTGATCCACAAGTCTGTTTTTATGCCAGTACCAGGCTGATTTTATTACTGTACTCTATAGTATAGCTTGAAGACAGGGATGGTGATACCTCCTGAGGTTCTTTTGTTGAGTTATATTGTTTTGGCAATCCTGGCTTTCCTGTTATTCCAAATGAAATTGAGTATTGTTCTTTCAAGGTCCAAAAAACATTGTGTTGGGATTTTGATGGGCAGTGCATTGAATCTGTAGATTGCCTTTGGTAGAATGCCATTTTTACTATGTTGATCCTACCAATCCAGGGACATGACACAGCTTTCCATTTTCTGATATCCTCTTCAAATTCTTTCTTCAGTGATTTAAAATTTTTGTCAAATAGGTCTGCTACTTCTTTGACTATAGATACTCCAAGGTATTTAATACTATTTGCAGCTATTATGAAGGGTAATGTTTCCCTTATTTCTTTTTCAGTTCTTCTATCTTTAGTGTATAGAAGGGCTACTGATTTCTTTGAGTTTATATTGTATCCTGCTACATTGCTGAAGGTGTTTATCAGATGTAGCAGTTCTTTGGAAGAATTTTTTGGGTCACTTATGAATACAATCATATCATCTGCAAATAGAGATAGCTTCACTTCTTCTTTTCCAATTTGTATCCCCTTAATCTCTTTTCGTTGCCTTAATGCTTTAGCTAAAACTTTGGGAACTATATTGAATAGATGAGGGGAGAGAGGATATCCTTTTCTAGTTCCTGACGTTAGTGGGATTGCTTTGAGGTTTTCTCCATTAAGTTTGATACTGGCTGTCAGCTTCTTGTAAATTGTCTTTTCTTTTCTGTATTTATCAAAAAAACAGTAAAATGAATTTAAAATGCAGAAAAGTTACCAATAACTATAAAGAGGATAAGAATCATAAGCATGGCTTATCAAGGGTGGTAATGCAAATATGATTGCTACACATATATTTACTTTGTATCCAGCTTTCCCTCTGAATTTTTTTTTCCATCCCTGTATATCCTTATTCTAGGTCCCTTCTTCCTCGCACCACATCTGGTCATTTTTCTTCTCTGCAACTCCCCATCCCCTCCCTGGGCAGGGAGCAGACAGTTCTGTGGTCCCACTGACCCAAAAATGCTTGGATCAGTCTCCATTCCTGGCCAAATCCAGTTTTGTCCCCTCTCCCTCAAGAGGGAGTCTGGTGTTCCTTTAGTTATTGTGGGGTTCGCAGGGTCACTCCAGGATGTTTCTGATCCCAAGCTGGTCAGTGGTTGTGGTTTTCAGCCTGGGCATGCTTGGCTTTTTTCTTGTTTGTTCATTTGTTTAGAGACCACTAATGAGTGAATACATCCCCTGGTTATCTCTCAGATTGTGATACCTTGTTGAGGAGGATATACTCCTAGTCCATCCATTTGCCTGCAAATTTTGGGATATTGTTTTTTCTTACTGTTGAGTAGTATTCCATTGTGTAGATGTACCACAGTTTGTTAATCCATTCTTCAGTTGAGGGACATCTAGGTTGTTTCCAGGTTCTTGCTATTACAAATAATGCTGCTATGAACTAGTTGAGCTAATACCTTTGGAGTGTGAATGTGCCTCTTTAGGGTATACACCCAGAACGGGTATTGCTGGGTCTTTGGGGAGATTGATTCTCAATTTTCTAAGAAACCGCCATATTGCATTCCAAAGTGGCTCAACAAGCTTACACTCCCACCAACAATGGAGGAGTGTTCCCCTTGCTCCGCATCATCTCCAACATAGGCTGTCATCTGTGCCTTTTATCTTAGCCAATCTAACAGGCGTTAGGTGGCATCTCAAAGTTGTTTGCATTTCATTTCTCGGATGGCTAAAGATGATGAGCACTTTTTCAGGTGCGTTTCAGCCATTTGTAGTTCCTCTGCTGAGAATTCCCTTTTTAGGTCTGTACCCCATTTTTTGATAGGGTTATTCAAGGTTTTGGGCTCTAGATTCTTGAGCTCGTTAAATGTCTTATAGATCAGTCCTCTATCACTTGTAGGGTGGTGAAAATCTTTTCCCATTCTGTAGGCAGTCGTTTTGTCCTATTGACAGTGTCCTTGGCATTGCAGAAGCTTCCCAGCTTCACGAGATCCCACTTATTGATTGTTGGTCTTAGTGTCTGTGCCACTGGTGTTATATTTAGGAAGTGGTGGCCTGTGCCAATTTGTAGAAGTGTATTTCCCACTTTCTTTCCTATCAAGTTCAAAGTAGCTGGGTTTAAGTTGAGGTCTTTGATCCACTTGGATTTGAGTTTTGTGCAGGGTGACAGTCTCATATCTATTTGCCTTTTTCTACACACTTCCATCCAGCTATGCCAACACCATTTGTTAAATATACTATCTTTTTCCATTGAATGTTTTGGGCCTCTTTGTCAAAGATCAGGTGTTCATAGGTTTTTGGGTTAATGTATGGATCCCCAATTCTATTCCATTGATCCACAAGTCTGTTTTTATGCCAGTACCAGGCTGATTTTATGACTGTAGCTCTATAGTATAGCTTGAACACAGGGATGGTGATACCTCCTGAGGTTCTTTTGTTGAGTTAAATTGTTTTGTGTTTTGACAATCCTGGCTTTCCTGCTATTCCAAATGAAATTGAGTATTGTTCTTTCAAGGTCCAAAAAATATTGTGTTGAGATTTTGATGGGCAGTGCATTGAATCTGTAGATTGCCTTTGATAGAATTGCCATTTTTACTATGTTGTTCCTACCAATCCAGGAACGTGACACAGCTTTCCATTTTCTGATATCCTCTTCAATGTCTTTTTTCAGTGATTTAAAATTTTTGTCAAATAGGTCTGCTACTTCTTTGACTATAGTTACTCCAAGGTATTTAATACTATTTGCAACTATTATGAAGGGTAATGTTTCCCTTATTACTTTTTCACCTCTTCAATCTTTAGTGTATAGAAGGGCCACTGATTTCTCTGAGTCAATCTTGTATCCTGCTACAATGCTGAAGGTATTTATCAGCTGAAGCAGTTTCTTGGAAGAATTTTGTGGGTCACTTATGTATACAATCATATCATCTGAAAATAGAGATAGCTTCACTTCTTTTTTTCCAATTTGTATCCCCTTAATCTCTTTTCGTTCCATTAATGCTTTAGCTAAAACTTTGGGAACTATATTGAATAGATGAGGGGAGAGAGGATATCCTTGTCTAGTTCCTGACGGTAGTGGGATTGCTTTGAGTTTTTCTCCATTAAGTTTGATACTGGCTGTCAGCTTCTTGTATATTGTCTTTTTTTTTTGTATTTATCAAGAAAACAGTAAAATGAATTTAAAATGCAAAAAAGTTAACAATACCTATGCAGAGTATAAGAATCATAAGCATGGCTTATCAAGGGTGGTAATGCAAATATGATTGCTACACATATATTTACTTTGTATCCAGCTTTCCCTCTGAATTTTTTTTTCCATCCCTGTATATCCTTATTCTAGGTCCCTTCTCCCTCCACCATATATGGTCATTTTTCTTGTCTGCAACTCCTCGTTCCCTCCCTGGACAGGGAACAGACAGTCCTATGGTCCCACTGACCCAATAATGCTTGGATCATTCTCCACTCATGGCCAATCAAGTTTTGTCCCCCCTCCCTGACGAGTGAGTCTGGTGTTCCTTTAGTTGGAGTGGGGTTCAAAGGGTCAGTCCAGGGTTTTTATGATCCCAAGATGGTCAGTGGTTGTGGTTTTCAGCCTGGGCATGCTTGGCTTTTTCCTTGTTTGTTTGTTTAGAGACCACTAATGAGTGAGAACATCCCCTGGTTATCTCTCTGAGATTGTGATACCTTGCTCAGGAGGATATTCTCCAAATCCATCCATTTGCCTGCGAATTTTAGGATATCGTTTTTTCTTACTCTTGAGTAGTATTCCATTGTGTAGATGTACCACAGTTTGTTAATCCATTCTTCAGTTGAAGGACATCTAGGTTGTTTCCAGGTTCTTGCTATTTCAAATAATGCTGCTATGAACATAGTTGAGCTAATACCTTTGGAGTGTGAATGTGCCTCTTTAGGGTATACACCCAGAAGGGGTATTGCTGGGTCTTTGGGAGATTGATTCTCAATTTTCTGAGCAACCGCCATATTGCATTCCAAAGTGGCTGAACAAGCTTACACTCCCACCAACAGTGGAGGAGTGTTCCCCTTGCTCCGCATCCTCTCCAACATAAGCTGTCATCTGTGCCTTTTATCTTAGCCAATCTAACAGGTGTTAGGTGGTATCTCAAAGTTGTTTTGATATGCATTTCTCCGATGGCTGAAGATAATGAGCATTTTTTCACGTGCCTTTCAACCATTTGTAGTTCCTCTGCTGAGAATTCACTTTTTAGATCTGTACCCTATTTTTTTATAGGGTTATTCAAGGTTTTGGGCTCTAGATTCTTGAGCTCTCTAAATGTCTTATAGATCAGTCCTCTATCACTTGTAGGGTGGTGAAAATCTTTTCCCATTCTGTAGGCAGTCGTTTTGTCCTATTGACAGTGTCCTTGGCTTTGCAGAAGCTTCCCAGCTTCACGAGATCCCACTTATTGATTGTTGGTCTTAGTGTCTGTGCCTCTGGTGTTATATTTAGGAAGTGGTGACCTGTGTCAATTTGTAGTAGTGTATTTCCCACTTTCTTTCCTATCAAGTTCAAAGTGGCTGGGTTCAAGTTGAGGTCTTTGATCCACTTGGATTTGAGTTTTGTGCAGGGTGACAGTCTCATATCTATTTGCCTTTTTCTACACACTTCCATCCAGCTATGCCAACACCATTTGTTAAATATACTATCTTTTTCCCATTGAATGTTTTGGGCCTCTTTGTCAAAGATCAGGTGTTCATTGGTGTTTGGGTTAATGTATGGATCCCCAATTCTATTCCATTGTTCCACAAGTCTGTTTTTATGCCAGTACCAGGCTGATTTTATTACTGTAGCTCTATAGTATAGCTTGAACACAGGGATGGTGATACCTCCTGAGGTTCTTTTGTTGAGTTAAATTGTTTTGGCAAACCTGGCTTTCCTGCTATTCCAAATGAAATTGAGTATTGTTCTTTCAAAGTCCAAAAAATATTGTGTTGGGATTTTGATAGGCAGTGCATTGAATCTGTAGGTTGCCTTTGGTAGAATTGCCAATTTACTATGTTGATCCTACCAATCCAGGAACATGGCAGAGCTTTCCATTTTCTGATATCCTCTTCAATTTCCTTCTTCAGTGATTTAAAATTTTTGTCAAATAGGTCTGCTACTTCTTTGACTATAGTTACTCCAAGGTATTTAATACTATTTGCAACGATTATGAAGGGTAATGTTTCCCTTATTTCTTTTTCAGCTCTTCTATCTTTAGTGTATAGAAGGGCTACTGATTTCTTTGAGTTAATCTTGTATCCCGCTACATTGCTGAAGGTATTTATCAGCTGAAGCAGTATCTTGGAAGTATTTTGTGGGTCACTTATGTATACAATCATATCATCTGCAAATAGAGATAGCTTCACTTCTTCTTTTCCAATTTATATCCCCTTAATCTGTTTTCGTTCCCTTAATGCTTTAGCTAAAACTTCGAAAACTATATTGAATAGATGAGGCGAGAGAGGACATCCTTGTCTAGTTCCTGACATTAGTGAGATTGCTTTGAGTTTTTCTCCATTAAGTTTTATACTGGCTGTCAGCTTCTTGTAAATTGTCTTTTTTTTTTGTATTTATCAAAAAAACAGTAAAATGATTTTAATATGCAGAAAAGTTAACAATAACTATAAAGAGGATAAGAATCATAAGCATGGCTTATCAAGGATGGTAATGCAAATATGATTGCTACACATATATTTACTTTGTATCCAGCTTTCCCTCTGAATTTTTTTTTCCATCCCTGTATATCCTTATTCTAGGTCCCTTCTTCCTCGCACCACATCTGGTCATTTTTCTTCTCTGCAACTCCCCATCCCCTCCCTGGGCAGGGAGCAGACAGTCCTATGGTCCCACTGACCCAATAATGCTGGGAGCAGTCTCCACTCCTGGCCAAATCCAGTTTTGTCCCCTCTCCCTCAAGAGTGAGTCTGGTGTTCCTTAGTTGGAGTGGGGTTCTCAGGGTCACTCCTGGATGTTTCTGATCCCCCGCTGGTCAGTGGTTGTGGTTTTCAGCCTGGGCATGCTTGGCTTTTTCTTCTTTGTTTGTTTAGAGACCACTAATGAGTGAGTACATCCCCTGGTTATCTCTCTGAGATTGTGATACCTTTTTGAGGAAGATATTCTCCAAATCCATCCATTTGCCTGCGAATTTTAGGATATCGTTTTTTCTTACTGTTGAGTAGTAGTCCATTGTGTAGATGTACCACAGTCTGTTAATCCATTCTTCAGTTGAGGGACATCTAGGTTGTTTCCAGGTTCTTGCTATTACAAATAATGCTGCTATGAACATAGTTGAGCTAATACCTTTGGAGTGTGAATGTGCCTCTTTAGGGTATACACCCAGAACGGGTATTGCTGGGTCTTTGGGGAGATTGATTCTCAATTTTCTGAGACACCGCCATATTGCATTCCAAAGTGGCTGAACAAGCTTACACTACCACCAACAATGGAGGAGTGTTCCCCTTGCTCCGCATCCTCTCCAGCATAGGCTGTCATCTGTGCCTTTTATCTTAGCCAATCTAACATGTGTTAGGTGGCATCTCAAAGTTGTTTTGATTTCATTTCTCGGATGGCTAAAGATGATGAGCACTTTTTCAGGTGCCTTTCAGCCATTTGTAGTTCCTCTGCTGAGAATTCACTTTTTAGATATGTACCCCATTTTTTGATAGGGTTATTCAAGGTTTTGAGCTCTGAATTCTTAAGCTCTTCATATATCTTAGAGATCAGTCCTCTATCACTTGTAGGGTGGTGAAAATCTTTTCCCATTCTCTAGGCAGTCATTTTGTCCTATTGACAGTGTTTTGGCTTTGCAGAAGCTTCCCAGCTTCAGGACATCTCACTTATTGATTGTTAGTCTTCGTGCCTGTGCCACTGGTGTTATATTTAGGAAGTGGTGGCCTGTGCCAATTTGTAGAAGTGTATTTCCCACTTTCTTTTCTATCAAGTTCAAAGTGGTTGGGTTTAAGTTGAGTTCTTTGATCCACTTGGATTTGAGTTTTGTGCAGGGTGACAGTCTCAGATCTATTTGCCTTTTTCTACACACTTCCATCCAGCTATGCCAACACCATTTGTTAAACATACTATCTTTTTTCCATTGAATGTTTTCGGCCTCTTTGTCAAAGATCAGGTGTTCATAGGTTTTTCGTTAATGTCTGGATCTTCAATTCTATTCCATTGATCCACCAGTCTGTTTTTATGCCAGTACCAGGCTGATTTTATTACTGTAGCTCTATAGTATAGCTTGGACACAGGGATGGTGATACCTCCTGAGGTTCTTTTGTTGAGTTAAATTGTTTTGGCAATCCTGGATTTCCTGCTATTCCAAATGAAATTGAGTATTGTTCTTTCAAGGTCTAAAAAATATTGTGTTGGGATTTTGATGGGCAGTGCATTGAATCTGTAGATTGCCTTTGGTAGAATTGCCATTTTTACTATGTTGATCCTACCAATCCAGGAACATGGCAGAATTTTCATTTTCTGATATCCTCTTCAATTTCTTTCTTCAGTGATTTAAAATTTTTGTCAAATAGATCTGCTACTTCTTTGAATATAGTTACTCCAAGGTATTTAATACTATTTGCAGCTATTATGAAGGGTAATGTTTCCCTTATTTCTTTTTCAGCTCTTCTATCTTTAGTGTATAGAAGGGCTACTGATTTCTTTGAGTTAATCTTGTGTCCTGCTACATTGCTGAAGGTGTTTATCAGCTGTAGCAGTTTCTTGGAAGAATTTTGTGGGTCACTTATGTATACAATCATATCATCTGCAAATAGAGATAGCTTCACTTCTTATTTTCCAATTTGTATCCCCTTAATCTCTTTTCATTTTCTTATTGCTTTAGCTAAAACTTCGAGAACTATATTGAATAGATAAGAGGATAGAGGACATCCTTGTCTAGTTCCTGACTTTAGTGGGATTCCTTTGAGTTTTTCTCCATTAAGTTTGATACTGGCTGTCGGCTTCTTGTAAATCGCCTTAATTATATTTAGGTATTCTCCCTGTATTCCTGATCTCTCCAGGGCTTCAATCATAAAGGAGTGTTGGATTTTGTCAAAGGCTTTTTCTGCATCCTAAGGATATGATCATGTGGTTTTGTTCCTTTAGTTTGTTTATATGATTGATAACTTTTACAGTTTTTCTTATGTTAAACCAGCCCTGCATTTCTGGGATGAAGCCTACTTGGTCTGGTGGATTATATCTTTTATACATTGTTGTATATGGTTTGACAAAATTTTTTTGAGAATTTTCGCATCAATATTCATGAGGGAAATTGGTCTGTAATTCTCCTTCCTTGTTGTGTCTTTGAGTGGCTTGGGTATTAGGGTAATTGTGGCCTCATAAAAGGAATTTGGCAATATTCCTTCAGTTTCTACTGTGTGAATTACTTTGAGGAGTAATGGTAGTCATTCTTCTTTGAATGACTGGTAAAATTCGGCACTGAAACCATCTGGACCAGGGCTTTTATTTTTGGGGAGGTTTTTAATGACAGCTTCAATTTCCTTAAGGGTTATAGGTCTGTTTAGGTAATTAATCTGATCTTCATTTAATTTTGGAAGATGGTGCCTGTCCAGAAAGTGGTCCATTTCTTCTAGTTTTTTCCATTTTTGTGGAATACAGATTTTCAAAATATGACCTGATGATTCTCTGTATTTCCTGGGGGTCTGTTGTTATGTCCCCCTTTTCATTTCTGATTTTGTTGATTTGGACACTCTCTCTCTGTTTTTTGATTAGTTTGGTTAAGGGCTTATCTATCTTGTTAACTTTCTCAAATTATCAACTCTTAGATTCGTTGATTCTTTGTATTGTTCTTTTTGTTTCAATTGTATTGATTTCAGCTCTAAGTTTGATTATTTCCTGCCATCTACTCCTTCTAGGTGAGTTCGCTTCTAACTGTTCTAAGGCTTTCAGTTGCGCTGTTAAGTCTTTAGTGTGGGATTTCTCAAGGTTTTTCATATAGGCATCTAGCACTATCAATTTTCCTCTTAAGACTGCTTTCATTGTGTCCCACAAGTTTGGATACGTTGTAGATTCATTTTCATTGAATTCTAGGAAGACTTTGATTTCTTTCTTAATTTCTTCCTTGACCCAGAGATGGTTCAGCTGAGTGATGTTTAGTTTCCATGAGTTGGTAGGCTTTCTTTGGGTTTTGATGTTGTTGAACTCTAACTTTA
>PVIH01030971.1:0-11459 GCA_004025045.1 Sigmodon hispidus | reverse complement strand
TGAACACTCTCTCTCTGTTTTTTGATTAGTTTGGCTAAGGGCTTATCTATCTTGTTAACTTTCTCAAAGAACCAACTCTTAGATTCATTGATTCTTTGTATTGTTCTTTTTGTTTCAATTGTATTGATTTCAGCTCTAAGTTTGATTATTTCCTGCCGTCTACTCCTTCTAGGTGAGTTCGCTTCTAATTGTTCTAAGGTTTCAGCTGCGCTATTAGGTCTTTAGTGTGGGATTTCTCTAGGTTTTTCATATAGGCATCTAGTGCTATGAATTTTCCTCTTAAGACTGCTTTCATTGTGTCCCACAAGTTTGGATACATTGTAGATGCATTTTCATTGAATTCTAGGAAGGCTTTGATTTCTTTCTTAATTTCTTCCTTGACCCAGAGATGGTTCAGCTGAGTGATGTTTAGTTTCCATGAGTTGGTAGGCTTTCTTTGGGTTTTGATGTTGTTGAACTCTAACTTTAGGCCCTGGTGCTCCAATATGTTACAAGGGATTATTTCCATTTTTTTGTATCTGTTGATATTTGCTTTATGACCAATTATGTGGTCAATTTTGGAGGAAGTTCCATGAGGAGCTGAGAAATATATATATTGCTTTGCATTTAGGTGGAAGGTTCTGTCCATATCTATGAAATCCATTTGCATCATAACCTCTTTTAGACTCCTTATTTATCTGTTGAGGCTCTGTCTGGTTAATCTACCCAGGGTTGAAAGTGGGGTATTGAAGTCTCCCACTATTAGGGTGTGAGAATTGATGTGGGATTCGAGCTTTAGCAGTGTTTCTTTTACATAAGTAGGTGCCCCTATATTAGGGGCATAAATATTTAAGATTGAAATCTCCTCTTGACCAATTTTTCCTGTGATGAATAAGTAGTGACCATCTTGGTCCCTTTTAGTTTGCTTTTAGCTTAAAGTCTACTTTGTTAGATATTAGGATTGCAACCCCTGCTTGTTTCTTAGGACCGTTTGACTGGAAAATCTTTTCCCAACCCTTTATTCTAAGCCTGTGTCTGTCTTTGCGGTTGAGGTGTGTTTCTTGTAGGCAACAGAAGGATGGCTTCTGTTATTGTATCCATCTTGTTAATGTGTGACATTTTATAGGAGAGTTGAGACCATTGATATTAAGGGAAATTAGTGACCATTGATTCATATTTCCTGCCATTTTTGGTGGCAACTTGTTTGTATTTCCTTTCTCTAGGGTATTCTTCTGTGGACTTATTGATTGTTTGTGATTTCTTGGGTGTATCTGGGGTTCTTAGGTAGGAGTTTTCCCTCTAATACTCTCTGTAGTGCTGGATTGGTAGATAGATATTCTTTCAGTCTGACTTTGTCCTGAAATACCTTGTTTACTCCATCTACGGTAATTGATAATTTTGCAGGGTATAGTATTATAGTTTGGTAGCCATGCTATTTTAGCGTATGTATAACTTCTGACCAAGCCCTTCTAGCTTTCATCGTTTCCATTGAATAGTCAGGCATTACTCTGATGGGTCTGCCTTTATATGTGAGGTGGCCCTTTTCTTTTGCAGCTCTTAAAATTTTTTCTTTGTTCTGTATGTCTTGTGGCTTGATTATAATGTGGCACACTGACTTTTTTTGGGATCATATCTATTTGGTATTCTGTAAGCTTCTTGTATTTTTATAGGCATTTCCTTCTTCAGGTTAGGGAAGTTTTCTTCTATGATTTTATTGAAAACATTATCTGTGCCTTTGAGCTGGTATTCTTCTCCTTCTTCTATTCCTATGATTCTCAAATTAGGTCTTTTCATGGTGTCCCAGATTTCCTGAACATTTTGAGTTATGGCTTTTTTGTTTTACTATTTTCTTTGACTGATATATATATTTGAGCTACTGAGTCTTCCACTTCAGAGATTCTATCTTCCATCTCTTGAACTCTGTTTGTTATGCTTGTATCTGTGGTTCCAGCTTTTTTCTTCAGGTCTTCTATTTCCATCTTTGCCTCATTTTGTGCCTTTTTTATTGCTTCTATTTCAGCTTTCATTTCAGCTTTTAGTTCCTGGCATGTTTCTTTCATAGATTTGTTCATCTCTTCCAATTTTTTGTTTGTATTTTCTTCTATTTCTTTAAGGCTTTTGTTCATATCTTCTTTGAGAGCTTCAATGATCATCAAAAAGGAATTTTTGGTGTGTCTTCCTTCTGTTTCCTCTTCATTGCTCAGTTCAGGTCTTGTATTTGTAAGATCGCCACTCTCTTCTGGAGTTACCATGTTGTTCTTTGTATTATTATGTAATTTTTTGCACTGACGTTTGCCCATGGCTTCAGTGGTTCACGATTGGATGGCTCCTGCTCAGTTGTGGCACTCGGGCTTGTATGCCTTCTATCACCTGTCTGGGCAGGGTCTGAATCTACCTTTCAGGGACCCCTGTAGTTGTCTGTTCGCTCAGTTTGATGTGGTGGTGGGTAGCCATGCAAATTTCCTCAGCAGGAGCTGTGGGTATGGTGACAGGCAGAGTTTATCTGTCGTGCTCCAGAGTGTGCTGGGACTCTGCAGACAGCACTTGGTCCCGAAAATGGATTCGGAACTCATGGGAGCTCAACTCTTCCTCCTTGGCTAGGATATAGGTTCTTGGGTCTAGTGACTCCAGAAATTTCATTTAAAATAGCCAAGAACTCTAAACAATCTAGATGTCCTTCAACCAAAAAAAGGATGAAAAAATGTACATTTACACAACAGAGTGTTATTCATCTGTTAAAAGCAATGATACACAAATGAATGGAACTTTAGAAAATTTATTTTGAGTGAGATAACCCAGACCCAGAAAGAAAAACATGCTATATTCTAAATAGATAGTGGCTGTAAAGTTAATCATGCACAGACCTAGAGAGGCTAAGTAACAATGAAAGCTTAAGGAGAGACAAAAGATTCTTCCTGGGAAGGGGAAATAGAATAGATTTCAAGGCTGGACTGGGATAGATGATGCTGGGAACAGGAGAGATCAGCAAGTGGGAAGGGAAAAATATTGGGTGAAATGCCTGGAACTGGGGGACATTTGGGAAGCAAGGTGGAAACCTAGAGCAATAGAAACTCCAGGGAGTCTATGAGGCTAAATCAAGCAAAGACTCCTAGTAATAGGGGACAGGGAAACAGAACCAGCCATTTTCTACAACCAAGCAAGGCCTCAAGTGGAGATATTAGGATACCAACATAGACAGAAAACATTTGACCTACAGTGTGCCTGTCTTCAGAGTGTGCTGGGACCAGAGACTAGCAGAGTCCTCATCAAGGAGACGAGAGAGACTTTATCCAACAACCAATGGAAACAGATGCAGAGTCCCAAAGCCAAACATTTGGTGGGCCTTGGGGAGTTCTGCTGAGGAGGGCAGGAAAGATCAGAGCAACTATAAGGGTCAGAAACACCAAGAGGACATGACCCACAGAACTAATTGACCTGGGACCTATGGGAGCCCCCAGAGATCAGAGAGCCTATATGGGTCTGACCTATATCTTTTGCATATATAATATGGCGAGTAGCTTGATATTTTTATGAGATTTGGAACAGTAGGAATTGGGAGGGTCTGTCTCTGACTGTATTACAAGCTTTGGGCAAGCCTAGTACTGGCTTGCCTCATTCAGCCTTTATGTGATGGTATATGCCTTGTCTTATTTTAACTTGTCATGCCTCATGTGTTTGGTTGCAGTCCCTGGGAGAAGGCAGGAAAAGAAAACTGGTTGGATTACAATAATTGAGAAAAGAACAATAAAAAATAAGCATATCACAAATCTTTCAGAAATATAGTAAAATATATTTCCCAAGAGAATATATCTATTCTTTAGTGTTCTGTGAAATGTAGTTAGAAAATTGATCTATATTACCACTGATATCTCTCAGCATGTGTTAATGATTTGATTAAACAAATGACTACAGGTTCTGAGTGTTTAAGACTCACATCCATGAACTATGGTCTAGATATACTTAACTAGACTTTTGTAGTCATCCCAGACTAAGTAATCACCATGGACTATAATCATCAAACTCTATAAACATCAAACATCACACCTTAAGATCGTCTTCATGCCATTGTGCAAGGCTTTCTGGGTTTAATCCCTTCTCCCAGTTCTCTCTATATTACTAAATTGCTACAGTGGTCTTCAGCTTCCAGGTTCAAAGAAAAGTTTATTGGTAGATTGCTTAGAGGGAAGATGATACAAAGGAGGAGAAAGTGGAGGAGAAGGAGGTGGTAGAACATGATGCTAGTCCATAGTCAAGACCATAATTTTATACATTGACAGGCACCAGGCTTATAACTAGCAATTGTCATTTTCAAGTCAGAGCATTGATTTACTGGTCTTGTAGTGATATTTTTCTTTACATAGCTCGAAATAAATTTTATTAATTGGAATGCCCTCAATCAGCTTTTCCAATTCTCAGTATTGAAAAGGACATCAACACAGTATACTATTTTTTCTCATAGAAACTATTAGAGTATGAAGGGTACATAGTATACTGTCAGCTTAAGCATCATAGACACCCCTAAGGGACTAGACTGTAAGAAGCTGGGAAAGCTTCACCCTGAATAAGGATATATTTCTCATTATAGAAAACTTCTCAGATCTTTTGTCTCCAGTTGGGATGACAAAAAGTATAATGTCACATTTTACTTCCATTTAAAATAATCCCAGCAACTAGGGGTTTAAAGGCAGGTTTTGATATTTAAGTAACTTCTAAATGTTGTGGAATTATTTCAGGAAAAAAATGCCCATAGTGAGCATATATCTGAGACAACAAGTGGGTCCCTAGAAGAAAGGAAAAGAAGAAATGACATCATGAAGTTAAGAAGGCAGAAACTACTTAGAAATATTTGTAGTTAAGATGTTCTGCATTGCTCTGAGTGAAGGAAATTTGAGTAAGAAAGTAATGCTATAGATCTATCTTCTCAAATGCTCTTGAGAAATAGTCATTATAGAAAGTAAGTAAATATGCCAATTTAACTTATATTTTCCTGTTGGTGTCTTTGATCCATAGCTTTAATACAGTTCTAAGAAAATATATATCAAATTAGATTTAAAAATTAGACAAAGAGTCAATGTGGTTCTTCTTGCCTGTAATTCAGGCAGCAATTAATGGAATCAAGGGGATAATGGGTTTAAAACCAGTTGGAGCTATGGAATGAGCCCCTGGCTTAAGAAAGAAAAAGAGTAAGTTATCTAAACAGAAAATTATCAAAATATGATACACAAGTGTATAACACATGGATAAGAAGAGAATCAGTTTTACTAGCCAGCAGGGAAAGGCTAAGTATAACCACAGTGAGATATAACATTTAAACAAAAAGAACACTCAAAGTATTAAAAATAACAAGTATTATAAAGTAAGAAAAGAAGTTGGGATCGAGAAAGATTCATCAGTGTACTTTACATTTGAGACACAAAGGAGTACAATACAAATTAATCATATATTAAAGATCAATAAAAACTTCTGTCTGGTCTAACAATACCACTGCTGGGCATATTTCAAAGGCAACTGAAATCAATGTGTGGATGAGGCATCTGAGCGCCTATGTTTAATGTCATGTTTTTCACAATAGCCAAGAAATGGAAACAAGATATAAACAAACATAAAAGTATATTGCAAAATTACACACACACACACACACACACACACACACACACACAGAGAGAGAGAGAGAGAGAGAGAGAGAGAGAGAGAGAGAGAGAGAGAGTCTTTAACCAGTATAAAAGAAAGTTTCTGTCTTTTATAATGAGATGCATGGAAGTGGAGGTGATAGTGTTAATTTAAATTAGCCAGACATGGGAACACAACACCTGCAGGAGATTGAAAAAAAAAATGTTTTCAAGAGTTGAGTAAAAGAGATGTTGGGAGGATAGAGCTGGTTTTTATCAATGCACAATAACATTTTGGTACATTTTCATTAAGAAGTAGCATAAAAGACTTCTATGTAGTGTACATTTTTAAAAAAGTGAGAAGAAATGAGTTTGAAGGTTTTCAGTTAAAAGACATGATAAATATGTAAGGAGATAGATATGTTGTCTAATTCAAACATCTTACCAAGTATGCATGTATAGAAAAACACATGGTATCCAAATTATATAGACATTTGTGTTTTAAAATTTAGCTCAAATGGATTTAATTTAAAAATAGGGTTCTAACAATGTGAATGTGATTGTTTTTGATGATGTAGGGGTTTAAGGGAGTTGATTTTTTTAGCAATAAGATACTCAGGTATGTTCTGGGAGCACAGAGCTTGAGGCTATAGAAATGGTTGTAGCATCATCATCATGTGGCTGTCTTGAGCTTACCCTAATAGCCAGTGACAACTGGAGGAAACACCACAGTTCTCTAATCATGGCATGTATAGCAAGACTCCCTTTCCAGAAAGAAGAAAGAAATTTCTTGAGCTCTAGACTAGCACAACATTTTGGCTTCTTTTATTAAGGGAGAACTTTGAAATCACTTAAGGTTCAGAGAATGTTCATCCTTGTGCTAAATACAAAGATAAACTTGCATCTTGCAGAGATGGTGAAAAAGGAAAAGACATTTCTTCGTTGTTATACTCTGGTAAATGCTTATGATCGTGTAAATAATACTACACCCATGCTTCTCTGAGCAGTTTTAATTATACTCCATGGCGCAACAACATCAAATGTAATAAGAGTAGAAGGAAAACTTATTTGGAAAAGGAAAAGCAAAAGTACACAAGAAACAAGAAAGAGTAAAGGGGGCTGAATAGGATCAAAGTACATTATAAACATATTTGCTGCAGTGGTTAAGAGCACTTGTTGCTCTTGGGGAAGATCTAGATTCATTTCTCAGCACTCTCATCTTATTTCACAATCACCAATAACTCAAATTCCAAGAAATATGAAGCCCTCTTCTGATCTTCAGAACCAGTAAGTATGCACCTGGGACATGTGCATACATGCAGATAGAACTCTGACACTTTAAATCAATTGAATAAATTTGAAATATTTCATACAAATATATAAATAGAAACAATTATTTTGTATAAAATATGCTAATAAATCAACTCCTGAAATAATAAATAAATCCATGTATTTTTAGTAATAGAACATTATTCTGAACTCTTATAGATGTTACTTAACTCTTAAATTTTATACTGCTCTATTTTGCCTTGTATTGTTATGTCTCTGAATAAAATGAGATTTCTTATGATTTAATTCACATATTACTGTTGAAATAATTGGGGGTCTCTGGCTTAGTCTTTTTCAAATATGGGACCATTAAAGTAGAATCCTATATTTCACCACAACCTCAATTTATGCTAGTTTAGTGTATTTCAAATTTTATTGAATACAAAACAGAAAGCTAAAGAAATATAACACATAATTATGCATTGCTCTTAGAGGCATTACATAAAGGCTATATATAACTAAAAAAAACTCAAAAATAAACTCATTTAAATTCTTTTGGGAAATAACACAAAACATGATAGCTCTTGGGAAAAGTAGTCTTCAGACATAAAGAATATAGAAAACCCTAGAACAACACAGAGCAACACTTGCTTTGTTATGAAAAACTTATACAAGGGTCAATGAAGCAGCCTCATACCTAGAGTGAGTAAATGCTGTATTTTCAATAGAACAGGTAGACTAGGAATGATTGATTCAAAAAGTGGTATTGGAAACAAGATTTAAAATTTTGTTTCCTTGTGTGTGTATGTGTGTGTGTGTGTGTGTGTGTGTGTGTGTGTGTGTGTGTGTATGAGAGAGGGAGGGAGGGAGAGAGAGAGAGAGAGAGAGAGAGAGAGAGAGAGAGAGAGAGAGAGAAGTTCCCATATTTCCTGGGTTGGTGAATCAGGCAGTTGTGAGTCACTGGACATGAGTGTTGGGGATAGAGCTCAGGTCCTCTGTGAGGAGAGAAGTAGCAGTAGCACTCTTACCCACTGTACGCTGGCTAAATAACACCAGGCTGTCTTGTTTCATTTACTTAACTATTATGAGTTAAAAAGAAACTGTCTCCTCCATGGACAACTCTTTAGACTTGAGCAATAGGATATGTCCATGTAGAACACACGTGGAGGAGACAAATTTCAAATGAGAACTCTCCCCACTGTGCTTGAGGAATGGCTCACCTTTAGGTTTTGATTTCCACATGATAAATCCATCCACTGGGCCACTTTATACTGATGTAAAAAAGGCTGACATGTTATAGCAACCTGAAACTCCAAGTTTGCAATGGCTGGTCCCTTAATGAATAGAAAAAGAAATTTATGTCAATTTACAACCAAGTAACATAAAGAAGAAAATCAAACTACAGCAAGAAAGAGAGAGCAATAAAAATGTTCAGCCCAAATGACAAGGTGACAGAAGCGCAAATGGACTGCATGAGCTTGTCACACTACATTCCGTACCTGAAGAATATAAGTCTCTGGTGGAAGACAGTTTCTTAGAAGAAAGTGCTCAAACTGTCTTGTAAACATTGAAAGGGCCACTGAGACTGTAAGGCACACACACTTATGTGAGGATAGTTCCATTTAATTAAAGGTATCAATAAGATATAGATAGAAGTGGGGACAGGTTTTTTTTCTGACACTTTTTTTCTAAAAAAAAAATATATCTTGTCCACATTCCTTTTTTTTTTTCTGCAGGCTGAATGCAGAGTTCAATTATCAGATAGGGAAATGATTCTCAAATTTACTGGGGATCAGAGTCAACTGTCAGGGATACATAGACTTCTGAACTGCTATCATCTCTCATCAGTACACCAGAGATGAAGTTTCTTTAACATATTTACCAAGATCCCAGATGATATTGATATCAGTAGTCAGAGGACTGCTTTTTGAGTGATAGGCAAGTCATATGATAAAGAGTCTAGGATCCTGAACTGAGTGTAGACAAATACAACCTTTTAATCATAAATGTGTTCTATACATATTATATATGTAATTTTATAAATTATGAGGTATATTTATTGTACCATATAGAATCACCATAAATAAATGTGTAAGGAATGTTATGCATGGTATAAAAATTGAATGGGGATTTTATAGGAATATAAGAGTTGTTTTTATAATATGGAGGAAGAAATGAAAGAAATGAATAAGCATGGACTTAAAGAATGGTTTTGTCACAAAATGGGGCTGAAGACCCCAGAGCTGTTGTGGTAGGCCAGACAGAAATAAAGTTATTGGATAAAATGATTCACATTAGGATACACTAAGATCTAAGCCTATCAATATATAACCTGGATTAATTTAGTGAATGTGTATGTGTGTGTGAATGTGTGTGTGTGTATGTGTGTGTGTGTTTGTGTGTGTGTGTGTGTGTGTGTGTGTGTGTGTGTGTGTGAGAGAGAGAGAGGGGGGGGTTGGAGAAAAATTGAAAGCTTGTGGGAGTCATTTTTTATCTTTTATTGTGTGGGTTTCAAGACTAAATTCTGGTCATCAAGCTCAGTAGACTTGTCCTAAAAGCAAGTTCTTAAATAGTTTCATAGAACTTAATTATGACACACAAAATGAGATCATAGGAGCAGTTTCTTGATTCATTTGAATCTAGTATCTCCTCTGTACAAACATAATGCCTTATTATAAGAATTACAAGCATGCATTCATGTGAAATACGCAGCCTGAGCTTTGCTGTAACCCAACTGTAACCCTTAGCTTTAAGACCAGAGCTAAGACACATGAAAAGGAGAGAAAGGAATTTCTGAAGTCAACATTTAATACACACTGGGAAAACTGTGAGTTACTGTGTGTTAGAGTTGGAACACATAGAACTGACCATCATATTTCTAAGCCTCCATTGATAAGGATGCAGTTGGAGACCGAACAACAGAAGATGGGATGAGTGAAGAAAATCTCTGCAGTTGTCTTCTTATTTTCGTTTGGTGACCTTGAGCCTCAGCTAGATATAAAGAAGCCTTAGAAAACTGAGATGACAAGACATTTGAAAACTAGAAAATTTTAACAATGTCAGTGATAATAAAATATAAAAGCAATATGGTTGACATACCAACTTTGAAAAAAAATCAGGCTGGGGCAGAGTCCCAGCGCTCTCTGGAGCAGGGGGCAGGCGGGCTCTGTCCCTGACCACTTCCACAGCTCCTGCTGAGGGAAGCCCCGCCACGACCTCGAACTGAGCGAGCCAACTGCGGGGGTCTCTGGAGGGCAGATTCAGAACCCGCCCAGAGGTCAGGAGGGGGCTAGAGGCCTCAGTGCCTATATCACAGCCTAGGAGGGAGAGTTGAGCTCCCATTGCTTCTGGTTCCACTTCCGGGAAACAGTGCTGGCTGCAGAATCCCAGTGCTCTCTGGAGCAGGGGCAGGTAAACTCTGTCCCTGACCACTTCCACAGCTCCTGCTGAGGGAAACCCTGCCACGACCTCGAACTGAGCTAACCAACTGCAGGGGTCTCTGAGGGGCGGATTCGGACCCCGCCCAGAGGTCAGGAGGGGGCTACAGGCCTCAGTGCCTATATCCCAGCCTGGGAGGGAGAGTGGAGCTCCCATTGCTTCTGGTTCCACTTCCGGGACCCAGTGCTGGCTGCAGAGTCCCAGCGCTCTCTGGAGCAGGGGCAGGTAGGCTCTGTCCCCAACCACATCCACAGCTCCTGCTGAGGGAATTTGCACGGCTCCCCACCACGACCTCAAACTGAGCAAATCAACAACTGCAGGGGTCTCTGAAAGACAGAATCAGACCCTGACCAGAAAGGTGACAGGAGGCATACAAACCCGAGTGCCACAACTGACCAGGACCGATCTAATCGTGAACCACTGAAGCCATGGGCAAACGTCAGTGCAAAAAATTACATAATACTACAAAGGACAACATGGTAACTCCAGAAGAGAATGGCAATCCTACAAATACAAGGCCTAAACTGAGCAATGAAGAGGAAACAGAAGGAAGCAACACCAAAAATTCCTTTTTGTTGTTCATTGAAGCTCTCAAAGAAGATATGAAAAAAAGCCTTAAAGAAATAGAAGAAAAGACAACAAAAAATTGGAAGAGATGAACAAATCTATGAAAGAAACATGCCAGGAACTAAAAGCTGAAATAAAAGCTGAAATAGAAGCCATAAAAAAGGCGCAAAATGAGGCAAAAATGGAAACAGAAAACCTGAAGAAAAAAGCTGGAACTACAGATACAAGCATAAAGAACAGAGTTCAAGAGATGGAAGATAGAATCTCTGAAGTGGAAGACTCAGTAGCTCAAATAGAAATATCAGTCAAAGAAAATAGTAAAACTAAAAAAGCCATAACTCAAAATGTTCAGGAAATCTAGGACACCATGAAAAGACCTAATTTGAGAATAATAGGAGTAGAAGAAGGAGAAGAATACCAGCTCAAAGGCACAGATAATGTTTTCAATAAAATCATAGAAGAAAACTTTCCTAACCTGAAGAAGGAAATGCCTATAAAGATACAAGAAGCTTACAGAACACCAAATAGATATGATCCCAAAAAAAAGTCAGCACGCCACATTATAATCAAGACACAAAACATACAGAACAAAGAAAA
>PVIH01030970.1:0-11432 GCA_004025045.1 Sigmodon hispidus | reverse complement strand
TCATGAAGCCATTTCTGGCTATGTTACAACACCGTGAGTGGTGTTTTGTCGGTGCCATGTATGAAAATGGCAAGCATTGCCAGGGTAAGAGACTGAATGTAGTGTGAGGCCTCACTTTAGAACAGCTACTGTCACAGTAGTGAATATTCTCCCTGGAGTACATAGCCCTAAGAGATGGGAATTAATCTGTTCTGTGGGTGGTGCCTCTCAGACCAAATAACACGTCACTTGGCCTGCTTAATTTTTAACCTTAATTTTAACTTTAATTTTGGCTACAAGCCACCACCTAGAGCAAGATGTAAAAGTACAGTTAAGTCATGAGCCACGTGGCTGAACATAGATTAGTAGAAATGTATTGAGTTAAGATGCAAGAGCTAGCTAGAAATAAGCCTGAGTCATTAGGTCAAACACTTTGTAATTAATATAAATGTCTGAGTCATTATTTCTGGCTAAGTGAGTGCAGAACTATGATCTTGACCTCAGGGCTGGATGGGCTAGAAAGTTCTGTCTATAAATGGTGCCTGATATGGGGCTCATACACCCACATATACCCTGAAAAAGAGTTCTAGAACAGAGAAACAGAGCCATTTCTCCAGCTTTTGTTTTTTGTTTTTCTTTTTTTTTTAATCCTTGGTTCCTTGGTGGAAAGGCAGCACCAGGCAAGCTCCTGGAGACTGACTCCCTACAGTGCATACCTGACAGAGCTACCTGGAGAGGAGGATGGAAGACTTACTGCTTTATGAAAGCCAAACCCCAAACAATGATGATATCCAGCAAAGAAGAACACCACCTGATTAACAATAGTTCCCTATACCCCATGCCCTCAGTATAGACATGCACACATATATTTAAAATTATTTAGCATTAAAATATGTTTATGTATGTGACTGTGGATTTTAAATGTTTTACGTTTATGTGTTTGTGTATGCGCCCATGTGTTAATCATTTATTTATTTTTTATTTTTAGGGTGTGTGTGTGTGTGTGTGTGTGTGTGTGTGTGCGTAGGGAAAAGGGGCTAGCCAAAAAAAAAATCACCCATGCTCTGAAATCAGAATCAGTAAAAGAAACCCATTCTGTCCTTGAACCCAGAACTAGTGGGGGGGAATGGGACAAAAACAAAAACAAAAATAAAACCCACCATGGCTCTGAGACCTGAGCCAGTGAAAGAAACACTATCCCTGAACCCAGAACCAAAGAAATATGCCCTGACTCTGAAACCAGCACTAAAGAAACACACTTTGGACTTAGAATCAGAGCCAGTGATACAAGTATGCCCTATCCCTAAAATTAAAACTGAAAAGCCCAAAAGAGACAGCAAAAGAAACATTTTGACCCTGAAACCAGAACCAAATCAGGGATTGTAAATCTGACCAATCCACACACTGGAAGTCTTTTCCCTGGAAAGCTCTGCTCTAAGAAGCCCTGTATAACAAACCCTGCTCCTGCTGAATTTTCCCTACTGTCCTCTCCCACCCCAGGCTGAGGTAACCACTCTCCTGGACCCTTCCCTCCCAAT
This sequence comes from Sigmodon hispidus, assembly GCA_004025045.1. Lineage (NCBI taxonomy): Eukaryota > Metazoa > Chordata > Mammalia > Rodentia > Cricetidae > Sigmodon > Sigmodon hispidus. The sequence continues at coordinate 9,915 of PVIH01030970.1, read as the reverse complement.
AAATCTCTTAAATGAAGTTTAGGTGATGATGAAGCCAGGATGGAGAACAGCTGAGGGGAGGGAAGCTGTAAGAGTTGCTGAGGGAACCTTCCCTAGTGAAGCAGAATAGTTACACTCCCCGACTGAGAGCAGCAGAGGAAAGTGAAGCTGTAACACTTTGGCCAGGAAGCCTTCCTCTGCCCAGCAGAGCTCTTACACTCTGGGAAACTGGGGCAGGACTGTTAACAACTTCACCAGGGAGGCCCTCCCCTGTTGGAGCAGAGCTGTTAATATCAAACAGCTTTCCCTGAAACAGGGCTGTAAGCTGCTATCTTTGCTTATTGTGGCCTGTGGTGTTCATTGGCTCCCAACTGCCTGATACTTTCCATTGAGCTGTAACACTCAGTGTTCATTAGCTTTAAATAGTAATGATAATAATAGTTTCATCTGTGAAGCCTCTTGGATTTGAACCCCAGCTGGTGCTGCATTTGTGATCTGGACTCTAACAGAAGCAGTCTCTATCCCTTGACACCCTGAGCATGAACAGGCACAGCTGTCCCTCTGCTTCCTTCCTTGACCCCAGTTGGCTAATCTGTTAATTCAGTTTTAGGTTAGCCAACTTTTATATACTATCTTATCTATATTTTACTTTCTTTTTTAAATATTGTTTTTTATTTTATGTGAACTGGTGTTTTGCCTGCATGTATAACTATGTAAGAATGTCAGAACTTGGAATTACAGACAATTGTCAGCTGCTATGTGGATGCTGAAAATCAAACTCAGGTCCTCTGGAAGAACAGTCAGTGCTCTTAATCACTAAGCCGTCGCTCCAGTCCTATTTTCTCCTTTCAACATAGGGAAAATTGATACACCTGTAGCTGCTGAATTCAGAGGAAATAGAGCTGGTTGATGTGAGATGCCTTAGTGTGTGCTGTGAATACCATTGGATAATAAGGGAATTGTTTTGGCCTATGGCAGAGCAGCTTTGAGGCAGGCAGGAGGGGGTTGGAGAGCTGGATCAGAGGTTAAGAGAACTGACTGTTCTTCCAGAGGTCGTGAGTTCAATTCCCAGCAAGCACATGGTGGCTCACAACCATCTATAATGACACCTGGTACCCTCTTGTGTATATAGTATACAGCATATACACTATATATACATATATAGTATACAGTATATATATATATACACTATATACATATATAGTGTACAGCATATAGTATACATGAAAATAAATAAATCTTTTAAAAAACAGGCAGAAAAAAAGGAGGATTGGGAAATTCAAGCATAGATACAGGAGAAGGAGGGTGGAGTCATAATCTGACTGTCCAAGAAGCAATATGTAATGGAGTATTACATGCCAGGGTCTGACCATAGCAGCTCAACCCAAGGAGTTGAGCTAACTCAGTACATGTCCTTTTCAATTCTTTATTTCTACAAAATGAACACTCTTTAATAAAATTTCTATGGTTGGGTAGTCAGTGTCCTTCATTGCTCCATGTGTTTCAGGATTTGTCCTCAGTGTTTGGTAAGGGAGCCTTTAAGAAATAGCGTGTTGGTAGGCTGTCAGATAACAGAAAGCATGTTCTTGAATAGAATTTTGGGAACACTGTCTTCTTGAATTCTTCTTAATTCCCTGGCCATGAGGTATAAGATTTTTATGCTAGCACCTGTTTCACCACAGGCTCAACATAATAAAGCCAACTAGAAATGGATTGCACTTCTAATACTGTGAAGTAAATAAACTGTACTCCTTTCTAAATCAAATATTCTGGGTTTTAGCTATAATAACAAAAATAATGATAATACTTCTCATCAAACTCATGTACCATGAGTTGCCTTTCTGTGCAAACAAGATTGTATGGAGTTTTAAAAGATATATTAATGTATATGTAAGGATGAATAACTTCATGTCCTAGAATAGTGTCCAAGATTAAACTGAGAATAAATGTGCTGTCAGTGATACCAATAGAAAGTGCTGTCATGAGCAGCAGAGAATTAATATGTTAGGTAATTAATTATGTGATATCCTAGGTTTTGTTTCCTAGATTGTCAGAGTATTTAAACTAAGTTTATAGCATCCCTCATGTTTTAATTAGTGGGGAGGAAGATCAACCAGAGCTTCCTGTTACAGTTGGGATTGTATGAAGTAGACTTTAGTTCAGTTACATGAAGTGGCTTCAATGAAGAACAAGACACAGAGGTGTTAGCAGGGAAGAAAGGAGCAACAGATGAAATAAAAACTGTAGTAAAGACAGGAAGTCATCTCCACTACCACCAGAGAGAGAGAGAGTGAGAGTGAGAGAGAGAGAGAGAGAGAGAGAGTGTCAGGGCCTTGAAAGAATGCTGCCTGTGAAATCTGTCCTTAGCTAGGAGGTCTCAGGTAGGCAGAAGAAATAAACTTTACCTTTCTCCATTTAAAAAGTTGTATGACCTCCTCTGGATGTCTTAGAGGATTTCTGTGTCCCATTAGAGAGAGACAGTCTCAAAAGAAACATAATAGACCAGACATTGTGTAACACTTTTATGTTTGAAAGGCAAGGTAAATGACCAGCCCTAAAGGAATGTTATTAACAATATTGAATTTTGAGATATTTGCATTTGCATATCCTTTACAGGACAGGACTGTTTTCAAGAACATCATAGCACAAGCATGCTACAAGTATGTACCTCTCTCTTGCTCTCAAGCATAACTATGATACTTCATTTCTGGTAGCTATAGATTTTCACACCATCATTTAGTGATCATTAACTATTGACATTAATTATTGTGTTTCCAAAGCCGAAAATGTTCAAAAGTTTGACAAATGTGTTGAATCACTATTCATTTAGCTTGAGTTTTTTGGTGATGTCATCTTTCCTGACTACAGAGAAGCTACAAATATGGGCTTTATTTATTTTTCTACCCTGAACAGAAAGGACTAGATAGAAGAAGTTTGGTCTTTGCAGTGACCTAATGCAGGTTCATAGAGCACAGCTGTCACAAAATTACACTCCAGATTAGAGTTACTAGAATTGTGGGCTTATGACCACAGCCAGCTGTAGTGATGCCTGGACATAAGACACTATTTTAAAAGTTATAAATTCATAGCTATAGAACTGCATGATACAGCTCTGGTATGGGAGAGCATAAGTGAATTTACAGGCTCATAGCCATTGGCAGCCATGAGGTGCCCCAAAGAAAAATATGGACACCTCTAGATTCTCCAGTTCTCTTCAGATCCTTAGAACAAAGGGATTGTCTATGTCTTAAAACTTTTTACAGATTAGAGACCAAGTCTTAGACCTTGTGATCCTGGCCTAGCCTACATGCCTGGAGAGATAGAGGCAGGATTATGTGGGACCATAAAATTATTCTGACATTGTAAGAGGGAAAGAGGAGTTGCAAGACCACAGCACAGCTTCTTATCAAGTTGCTGTCCCAGAGAAAGGTTCTCAGTTTCAGGAGATCCCACTTATTAATTGTTGTTCTTAGTGTCTGTGCCACTGGTGTTATATTTAGGAAGTGGTTGTCTGTGCCAATAAGTTGGAGGTTATTTCCCACTTTTTTTCTATCAAGTTCAGAGGGGCTGGGTTTATGTTGAGGTCTTTGATCCGGTAGGATTTGGGTTTTATGCAGGATGACAGACTTGGATCTTCAGAATCTATATAAACTATGAGTATATTAGTATGTTTCTGTAATCCTAGCAATTCTGTGAACAGATGAAAGACATATTTTGGAGACTCCTTGGAACTTCAGAGGCCAGTGGTCACCATGTACACAGCAAAGAACAAACAAGACACCTCACCTCAGATGAGAGGATGATATGGATTGACACTTGAGTTATCCTCTGACCTGTACATGCTCTCCATAGCAAGGATGCACAGAGAGAGAGAGAGAGAGAGAGAGAGAGGAAAAGAAAGAGAGATTAAAAAGTTCCCACTTCTATTGTCATTGATCATCATAGTCTATCCAGGGTGAACAAGACAACAAGAAAATAAAAATTAAAAGAATAATATAAGATGTGTTGTGAGCAGAAGCATGGTGCAGTGCAGGAGCCAGTCCATAATCTTTGAACTGAAAGAGGTGGGAGAGAAAGATATGTGATCCTCCCAGAGATGTGAAGCTCAACCAGGAATAATGTTTTCAAGTTAGCTGCTAGAATGTTTGTTCTTGGAAGAGAACTTGGCTAGTATTTTTGTTGTTGTTGTTCACCTAATTTATAATTTAGCATTTACATCTCCTGTGTTTCCATAGGTGACTTTCTACTGGTGTTATAAACAATTTTTCTCTGGTTATTTTCAGCTAATGACATTTTTGGTGGTTCACAAGCCCATTTGATCCTGACAGCTGCTGCCTCCTCATTAAACAATGACCCCATAGATTTCCTACTGGGTTAGTTTTCAAGTATATGGCCTTCAGTGCACCAGTCTTATTTTCTGAAGATATTTTTCTAGTGTTTCAACATACCTTGACCCTGATACTTGGATTCTTGGAGGAAATGCACACCAGCTACATTGTGATTGGGGTCAAGGCCTATAGGCAGTATATGCCCAAAGTTACAACACAGAGTTTAGGTATATAAGTGACATAAGGCAGACAGTTCATTTTTTGTGCATGAGCAGAATGGTGACAGGAAAAAATACACTAAATTCCTTGAGTGGCAAATATTTTTCCAACTGAGCCATCTTCTCAGCTTCAGTTTCCTGTTTAGTAGAGTGGAGTCTGCACTGGCACATTTAGTGACACCTCTGGTAGCATTCACCTGTCTTTGTTCATCCTCTGCCTCTGAAATGGCTTGGGAAAGATAATATACAATTTAAGAGACCACTTGTCTCTGGCTCCTCTCCATGTTTTCTGTCATCAGGCTCACCCTGAAATGCTTCCCTGCACTACTGTGCAGTTCAGTGTTTTCCAATTTAGAAGCTGACTACAGACAGATGACTGACAAATTTTTAAGTTAGAATTTGAGTTTTCTTAGAGAAACAGGTTAAGTAGAACTTGATGGAATACTGGAATATATCTCTGCACACAGTATTATGTAAATTTTGGGTGAAGTCTGTGTTGAATGTAGCCTGTACATCGATTTCAGAATTATCTGAGATTCATTATTGGCACTTATAAAAAGCTCCTTGCCCTAAAGTCGACCAAGAGATTGAGACAGAGGCGGGGAGAGAACAAGCAGGAGGGATACCTCACTTCACAGACCAGGCTAACCTGGAACTCAGAGATCTTCCTGCCTCTGCCTTCTCAGAGGTGAGGCCCTGGAATTATGATAGATGACACAAAAGAAAGCCAGTCTGTAAAAAGTTTCTGTCCTGGCCTAGCCCTGAGATCTGAACCAGTAGTCCTAAATAATCACACAAAGTCCTATAATAATTACATTCTGTTTGGTCTATGGCTCAGGCATATTACTTGTTAACTCTTACTCTTAAACTAACCCATGTTTCTTATCTTGTATTGCATGTAAATATCACTTCTCGGTCTTTTGGCTAAGATTAAGTGTAAATACTCAAAATAGCTATCAAGAATGCTTTAAATAAATTGAAAATGAAAACATGCACACATTTTCTTGAGAAAAGTCATGTATGAGATGAAGAAAAAATAAATATTGATTTGCTGAGAGTTTAGTACATACTCATAATACAAGGAAATGAGAAGAGGTAGTTGGATTTTTTGTTTTGTCTAGTAACCTGTGACTAAATATCTGTTCTTTGGGGAGTCATCTTTGTGGTGATATGTTACATATATAATAAAACCTGGAATATCAAGAGATCAATCTACAGTCAATCATAGGCAGAGATAGCTCAGGGAGTTCTTGATCTTTGAGTTCAAGGCTAAACTACTAGGCATCAATGACTCACATCTTTAATTCCAGCATAGGGAAAGCTAGGAGTAGTGACCCATGCCTTTAATCCCATAACTCCAGAGACAGAGAGCTTTCTGTGTTTCTGTGAGTTCAAGACTGACTACCAAATAGAGTAACTCCCTCCTAACCTGGATGGAATACATCTGTGACTGTGGAAGGTATTAGAAGACAATCTGGGCTACATGAAACCCCCTTTTGTTTGTTTTTCTATTTGCTTGATTTGTTTTAAACACGCTTTCTGTGGCTGTCCTGGAAAATTTACTTCATAGACCAGGCTGTCCTTGAACTCACAGAGACTCTCTTGCCTCTGCCTCCTAACTACTAGGAATAAAGGGATGTGCTATTGAAGCCCAATTGTTTTGCCTTGTACTCAAAGATCAAGAACTACCTGAGCTATCTCTGCCTAAGTTTGACTGTGTATTGATCACTTGATATTCCAGGTTTTATTAAATATGTAACATGTCACCACACATCTTAGGGATATTGTGGCAAAGATTCTCTTGTGTTCCACAACAGTTCTCTGTTGATCCCATTACCTCCATGACTCATGATCAAAGTGCCCTAATTTGCTGTTTGTTCATCCCCTCAAACAGCGGTCCTCCTTTTTTTAATGCCATGATCATTTAATATAGTTCTTTATGTTGTGGTGACTTCAAACCATGAAATTTTTTGTTACTTCATAACTACAATTTTGATAGTTTTGTGAATTGAGAAGAAAATATCTGTATTTTATGTTTGTCTTAAGTGACCCCTGTGAAAGGACTGGTGAAAATTCCCCCACCCCCAGTACAAAAGGTAGAAACCTAGAGGTTGAGAACCTCTGAGATAGAATACCATTCTTAATATCTAATGCTCTATGTCAGACCTCTTTCATCTGGCCTGACTTTATTCTATAATTATCTTCATTTTCCTTAACTGGGATAACAAACAATTCTGCTTTTAGATGAGGATACAAAATAAACATGGTCAAAATCCAGTTTGCTTTTCTTTGTGGTGGCCTTTCCAAGGGAATGAAGCCAAAGAGTGTGCACTCTAATACTTGTCATAATGAAGACCAGAGGCTGTCTGCTGTCAGACAGAGCATTCTGTCTATTTAGGGGTGCTTCTTTCATGATAAAGCTGTGGATTGGGGCTCTCTGCTCCTCCCTGTTCTAGAGACAGCCGCATCTTTTCATGCAGTGCCAGCCTCATTCCCGAGATATGATGGTGAACATCAGAGTGAATGGATTTGGCCGTATTGGGCACCTGGTTACCAGGGCTGCCTTTCAAAATGACAAAGTGAATGTTGTTGCCATCAATAATCCCTTCATTGACCTCAACTACATGATCTACATGTTCCAGTATGACTCCACCCATGGCAAGTTCAACCGCACAGTCAAGGCTGAGAATGGGGAACTCATCATCAATGGGAAGCCCATCACCATCTTCCAGGAGCGAGATCCCTCCAACATCAAATGGAGTGATGCTGGTGCCCAGTACATTGTGGAGTCTACTGGTGTCTTCACCACCATGGAGAAGGCTGGCACCCACTGGAAGGGTGGGGCTAAAAGAGTTATCATATCTTCCCCTTCTGCTGATGCCCCCATGCTTGTGATGGATGTGAACCATGAGAAGTATGACAATTCTCTCAAGATTGTCAGCAATGCTTCCTGCACCACCAACTGCCTAGCTCCCCTGGCCAAGGTCATCTATGACAACTTTGGCATTGTGAAAGGACTCATGACCATGGTCCATGCTGTGACTGCCACCCAGAAGACTGTGGATGGCCCCTCTGGGAAGCAGTGGCGTGATGGCCGTGGGGCTGCCCAGAACATCATCCCAGCAACTACTGGTGCAGCCAAGGCTGTGGGCAAGGCCATCCCAGAGCTGAACAGGAAGCTCACAGGCATGGCCTTCCATGTTCCTACCCCCAATGTGACTGTTGTGGATTTGACTTGCTGCTTGGACAAAGCTGCAAGTATGATGACATCAAGAAGGTGGTGAAGCAGGCCTCAGAGGGCCCACTAAAGGGCATCCTGGGCTACACTGAGGACCAGGTTGTCTCCTGCGACTTTAACAGCAACCCCTACTCCTTCACCTTCGATGCTGGGTCTGGCATCGCTCTCAATGACCACTTTGTAAAACTCATCTCCTGGTAAAACAATGAATTCAGGTACAGCAACAGGGTGGTGGATCTCATGGTCTACATGGCTTCCAAGGAGTAAGAATCCCACCCTGGACCACCCACCACAGCAAGGATGAGAGCAAGTGAGAGGCCCTCAGTTGCTGAGCAGTCCCTGTCCCAACTCAGCCAACACTGAACATCTCCCCAGTTTCCATCCCAGATCCTGAAATAACAGGAGGGGCTTAAGGAGCCCTACTCTCTTGAATGCCATCAATAAAGTTCACTGCACCCATAAAAAAAAGCTGTGGATTGGTACCAGTTTAACATCCAGAGAATTCTTGGAGATGCTGAATGATGCATTTCATCATGTGGAACAGTAGGACCTGCCTGGAATACTCAGTAAACATTGCTTTAATTATGTTCAAACACAGACACACATAAAAGTATTGATTTGACACAGCACCTCTGCAAGCCCTGGTATATATAAGAGTTATCTGAAGTGTTTTCTCTAAATTCAGTAATTATCCTAGGAAATTCCAATTTAGTGCATGTGAGATTAGAGATTGCAATCTGCCACTTAAGAGAATCAACAATGCCCCCAGCAGGAGTCTGATGCAGCTGTTACAGGCTTGTCAGTTTGAGAAGGATAGTGAATGAGTCTGAAAACAGCATTATAAACTATACTGGTCTAAAGGAACAGTGAAACATGGGGAAGCAGAAATGGGATTTGCTGCATATGTGTAGTCTTTTAATACTATTTACCAACTTCCACCCATGAAATGCCTTCTTTTAAACATGTATCCTTCAATTTTCATGTATTTAGAAGTGTTTTTCTGATGGAAGAGGGGCATGGCATGCCATAAAATGCATGAGGTAAGAGGACAGTTTGCCAAGGCTGGTTTTCTTCTACCATGTAGGTTGTGTGAATCAAACTGATGCCTTCAGGCTTGGTAGCAAGTGTCTTTAATCAATGAACCATCACATTGACACTCTTGTTTACACATTAGCATCATCATCTATGATGAAAGATTTTTGGGTACCATCTTGTGAAGGCAGACATCATAAAGAAGACAGCCTTGTACAGCATTCTTTTCCATCCTCTTGCTATCCCTTTCTGCCTTGCTTCAGCTTCTTCAGTGTTCTCAAAAATTATAATTATCTGCATTGAGAAGGGCTGCTTTGAGTCTTGGTCAAAAGAGTTTCTGTTTTCAGTAGAGTGGTAATTAATACTAAGACCAGAAACTTGTCTAAATGCTAAGAATAAGTGATGTTAAGTGTCCAGTCTTAAAGAAAACATCAATATTACCCCTCTGCAAGTTCATGTTTATTAGCTGGTAGTTACAAATATGTCAGTGCAGAGACTTAAAGAATCTGTACAGAGAAGTGGATGCATAAGGAAACTTGGGTCATCTTATTGAGAGACTTCCAATAACCTCAGAGCCTTGCCATTTTACCTGATCTACATCTTTAATTCAAATGAATCGGACAATGAAGAGGAAAGTTTTTTGTTCTCTGAAACTCTGTGCCCACTCCTTTTCATACTGGCCATGTTGTTATAAGAAAAAAATGCAACATTAAAGCCTTAACCTGTAGACACAAACACCCCAAAGTGAAGCATTGTTGTGCCTGCATCATCATCCCTATCTGAGGAAGCTGTGCTCAGTAGATTAAGATGGATGACTTCAGATTTACTTTATAAAGCCATCAAGAAAACAATAAAAAATCATTCAAACTCTCCAATAGGCAAACTAATAATGAATGAGTAGAACAATAGGGTCCTTATTTGTCTTCTTTCTCATTTTTTATATTGTGTAATAATGTCAAGGTGTGTCACAATATAAGGTATCAAGTGGAAATAAAGTGAGCATGTTCCTTGAGTCCTACCTGGAAAGCAAAGAATCAAATGAGGTGATATACTTTATATTTAATAAAATCAGCCTGGAATATCAAAGGCTGGGCAGAGGTGGTGCATGCCATTAGTCCCA